>JAOSYY010010597.1:0-24322 GCA_025727935.1 Hebomoia glaucippe
TATTAGTAAACACATGTCTTTAATAGTAGTAAAATAATTTAAATAGTCATCATTAAATCTATGTCAATTTAAAATGTTGACTTATTGAAGATTGTTTTTATGCTAATGTGAATATTGACTACTGACAATAATAATGTGAGGAGGTTTTAACGTTTAATCAACTGTCAAAAAGAGCAATTTTATACATCTTATTGCACGTGCTTATGTTATTGTTTTTATTTTATTCTCAAAAATCTATGAAAACATGCAGTAAAATATCATTTTTTATTTTCTGTAAAGAAAGATAAAATGGGGCGTAAAATACCTGCTAAAAAACATCGTGGTGTAAAAGATCCAGTAGTTCAACATGCCAGGCGCATGCAAAGGTAGTATAGATACAAAATGTGTTTAGTGTATCACAAATATCCCTCTAAAAGCCACAGAAACAAATTTTATACTAGTATTTTTAACTTTAATATACTATTTTATATTTCAGTATAAAAGACAAGATAAATGCGCCACCCAAAGACCCAGACGACCAACCTATTCCACAGTCCTTAATTCGTTTATTTGGTATCGAAGGTGAAGGGAAGGTAAAAAAGAAGACTAAGAAGAAATTTAATGTACCTAGAAAAGGTTAATTTTGAAAACATTACTAAAAATAATCTACCTTTTTTTTATTGCATTAAAGCTATAATAGAACAGCTACAGTTTTACATTATTAGTATAGATTCAATATTTTTTATCATAAAAAAGGTTATTTGATGTAATAATTATTTAATGATTTAACAGTAATATGCATTACACATTAAATTTCCAGAAGGAATTCAGAAGGGCATTGGAGATAACCCTATTTCTCGACTTAAAAAGTTACCAGGAGAAACAGGCAGAGAATTTTCACTTAGGATAAACAGTGCGATAAGAGCCCTACATGACCCAATTGACCAAGATGCGTATCCTGTATGTAAACTTCTTCAATAAAATTTTCATCACTATGCTTTAAATATATTTATGGTGTTCTTTTGTGAATGTAAAATAATACCATATCTATTTAATCAACTGTCAAAACTTTTAAAATTTGTTTATTTCAAAAACTTGCTTTTACCACTAATCAATCTATTATTAAAGCAAGACCTAGAACAAGACGATGTCAAGGGTGAAAAGATGACAGATCAACGTGAAAGAAGAAAACGAAAACGGAAAGGCAAGCAGATAGATGATGAACCAAAATTGACTCGCACACAAAAATTAGCTTTGAAGAAGAAGGCTAAGAAACAAAAAGCTGCTGAGGCAAGTCCTTATAATACTTTTACATGTGAAGGCTTTGTGTCCTGTTTGCATTTTGATAAAATGTATTATTTTAGCATTAAGGGTGCAGTACTGATGATATTTACAATTCCTTTTATATTGTTCTACCAAGTTCATACTTTTTTGACCAAATAGATATTAATGATTTTGAAATATCTAGGAAGAAGAAATAAAAGAGGTTGTATATGATCATGTAGGCTTTGGTGACATAACACATGCACCTCCGAACCTAACTGTGCGTCCAAGGATGAGGGGAAAAGAAGGAACCAGCATGGGTGCCCCACGGGTAAAGAGAATATTATTTTTATATATTTCTTAATGAGCATTGAGTAGTCTAAACTTATTGACTAGTGAGTCCCTAAACATGGAATAGCCAATACCTGTAAAGATTTATAAAATCGGTCAATGTCCAGTTAGTTTGCTATAGAAATTAACTTATGTCAGTTTTCAATTTGCCATTTCAATAAGCTTATACTTTCAGCCAGGTCGTAAAGATCTTCTATTGAGTGCAATGCTAACTGGAAACTCTAAAAACGATTCACTGGTAAATGCAGCTGACGAAGCACGGCGTGAACGAGCAAGACTTGATGTTGTTGCTGCCTATAGAGAACTGAAGAAACAGAAACGACAAGAAATTAAAACTAAGAAAAAATAATACAAAATAGTATGTATATAAATAAATATATAAATATTGTTATTCTAATCTTTTAATTAACTTTTTCTTTTAATAAAAAAATATTTTATTTTTGCAGAAGATATTATGGACGTTGTTCGTGATTTATTCTTTCCGATTTATCCACTCAATTTTAATTTAAGCATAAAAAGATTGTTTCAAATGACACTAGTACTTTTTTGTCTTAACAATTTCTAATTTTACTTATTACCAAAATACCTACACGACACTAGCTATTGTTGGAAGTCTGCCATTTTAATTAGTATTATTTTATCTAAAATTTGATACATTACATGATTAGTATAATATAATTTGCAATTCATTATTTCACGATACGAAATGTACGAATATTTTCTGACGTAGGTGGATACGTCAGAAATATTAGTATAAAGTGATTGTGGAATCACTTAGCACTTCCGTACTAAAAATATATTTCATTAAAGTTGATTCTCTGATTGTTTCTGCATACAAAGCTACAGTCATATTTATCAATATTTGATTAGTTATTTATTCAAAAATTTAACTATACCTCTTATAGCGATCCTTATTTTGTAATCTCTCCCGTCCACAGAAAACTTCAGACGGTTACTTACCGTACATAATACATCAAAATTCAAATGATACATATAGAAAAGGAAGGAGAGTCTTTGGCGGACAAAAATAATATATATAGAGTACATTTGCATACCTTAAATATTTAAAGAGCAAATTTCAGACGTAGTTTTTGCAGTGAGTTTTTAAGAGGAATTTTCAGAATAATACAGTTTTCAAAATATACATTTCTAAAATTAAGCTGATAAATTTCGTTTAATTAAAAATTATGGAATGAGTAACACATCATCTAGGTTAGTAATCACTTAATTTAGCCCTATTTGTAACAATGCAGCTGTATATGTATAATAAACAATTCGCTGTTTGATGGATCAATTGCAGTTATTGATATTAATGAATTGGAATTTGTTAGGTCACATTTGATAACATTTATAAAAATGAAGTCGTCTAAGTTTAAAGTTTAGTAATTTTCAAGACGACTTTTAAATACTGTTAAACTGTGGTCAAATTGATACTGATAGATATTTTACGTCAAAGGATAGCTTTATTTTTATTCTTTCATAATTATGAATTAAAAAAAAACATATTTGTGAGATAAAAAGAAGTCATCTTAATATATTGTTTTCATGGATGAATTTTTCGAATTTACATTGCCTTCGTTACTGCTATACCTAAATACTATTCGTTAATGAAGTAAATCAATAAATAATTCATTTAGAACATATATCGTAAAACTTTAGAACAAATAATCTACGTAGGTATGAATAACGTAATACAAATACAAAGTGTAGAAAAACACTGATGCCATATACGTTTAAAAATA
Source organism: Hebomoia glaucippe (assembly GCA_025727935.1). Classification (NCBI taxonomy): domain Eukaryota; kingdom Metazoa; phylum Arthropoda; class Insecta; order Lepidoptera; family Pieridae; genus Hebomoia; species Hebomoia glaucippe. Next base: position 3,336 of record JAOSYY010010597.1, read on the forward strand.
TATCATGGTAAACCATAATTGCTTTCTACGATTGTTCTTCGGATTTCTTTGGCGCAAAGGAAATAAATGGTCTTTTGTTATAAGTATACCTACAATAATTCTTATCCTATTATATTTCTTAGTAAACTGTCTGCCGGAAATATAATATCAGTTCATTGTGATGACAACAATATAACATAAATATTATATGGTTAAATAATAAGATGAATATTTAAAAGCTATGTATTGAAATGTTTAGTAGTTTAGGATTAGGTTAGTAATATTTAGATCCGCGTTCATTTTATTTCTAAATGATGATAGCAGTGGTGGATTTGCCCTTAGGTCCAGAAGGCCCGGGTCTAGGGCGACCAAATGATTCACTTATCGTCAGTGAACAATTCACAGATGATAATAAGAAATAACTCAAATTAAGTGAATATTGTAAACGTTCACGCAAATATTATACTACATGACCTGACAAAACTGCAAATCCTCCACTGGATGACAGTCATCGAATAAAAGTAGTCTAAATACTCTTTATTACACTAGTGAGGATCCCGTCATTATCGGCTCATCGATTCTTCGGATTAGCTTATAAGTATTCAGTACAATTATACTCGTAGTTATATTCATTTAAAAAAAGCTGTTATTTCGATATGGTAAACAGAGACAAATTTGTCTATATGTATAGATTGATTACATTAGTAATCTGAGATAAAACAGTTATTTAGCAACCAACGTTATGTGTTTATGTTTTTCTTGACTAGCCAAGTGTAACATGCGTCTGTTAAACACAAATTAAAGATTACCGGAGCGTTATTTATTAGGTATAAGGAAAAAATAAGATGAATAATTTTATAACGAATCTTAAAACCTGAGAATATTTAGCAGATTCACAACATTAATATTTAATATTGAATATAATTAGAGATACGCAAATAAAACACAATAACTATATACAATTAATAAGCTTTAATTGTGTTACACATTATAAAATACTGGCACAATTAATATGTAAGTCTAGGTAGAAAAATTGAACGATACTTAAAAGTTCTGGCGTGATTAAAAACCACGAAACCAGAAGTAGACGGAAAATAAATAGAATATTAGGAATACATTTATTCTTGATTTATATTCAAAACAAATACCGGTAAATTAATTAAAACTGTTAAATTTGGTGACAGCTTTCGTGCCCTCACTAATTGCGTGCTCCTCTGGCAGTAGCAGCCTCACCGATCTTTGAATTTCCCTCGAAGATATTATTGCCCATTTGGCATTCTGCGTCAAATGCAGTTTCTCCAGTGATACGGTCGAAGAGATCATTCACCAAGGAATTCATGATCAACATTGCCTTTGAAGATATACCGATATCCGGATGAATTTGCTTTAAAACTTTGTAAATATAAGAATTGTAACTTTCTTTCCTCTTTAGCTTTTTCTTATTAATGGCTTTAGTAACAGTCTTCATGAACTTGGACGACATAATAGTCTCTTGACGATATTCCGAAACAAATGCTTAAAATACTTCGATTTTCGAAGTTCTAGTCTTATATCAAGTTATTGGAATAAGTGTAAAATATAAAACTCCGAAGGAAGCAATAGCTTACGTATTGGCGTGACACGCTTTTAGGATCATACCGACCCATAGGAAACTTGAATTTGCAAAAAAAGCGGAGTCTGGCTGGATGATTTATAATAATTAGTGATGTCAAATAACTATTTTATGGTATTAACTACATAAATTAAAATAAAAACGTATACTTCAATACGATTAACATATTTCTATTGGATATTGATCGAAATTCTTTAGATTTTAGGTTTTCGATCATTTTCGAAAGGAATATTTAATAATTCCATGGTATGGAATAAGAAAGTGTTATATTCGATTAAAGGAGCTTATTTCAAAGCTTCTTTGTCTAATCCAATAATTTTTTCAACAGTATGACATTCTACCAAAACGATTTTTTTTAAAAGCGGTAATGAGTTTAAGATAACATTCACATCTTTAGTTCTTCTAGGAGTTAAAATATCTTATATGAAATATCTTGTTTAACTAAAACATTGGAATAAGTTTGATTGAGTTTGACAGCCTGCCTGAGCCCACAACTGGACATAGGCATCTCTCAAGGGTTTTTAAAAATAATAAGAACAAGATTTTTTATTTATTTTGGAATAAGAACTACGGATAACACAAAACACAGGTTCTCTTTTGTTTTGTTACTAAAATATTTATCCACAAACGTTTCTAATATTAGATGAAAGTTAATTTCTTTATGTGACTTTCCCACCATAATGGCTGAATTGATTTTAATGACTTTTGGTATAGAAATAACCTTGGAGACGGTTATGAGATAATTTTAAATATTGATTACTACAAAACACATTCTTCGTATATATTTTATGAAGACATTTTACTCACAGTGATGCTTACGTTTAAAATAATTATTTAGCAGCAGCAATAAAAATTAGAATACAACAATTTTGCTTGATATTATATTTTTTTAATAACCTTGGCCACATTCTGCAGGACTATATAAAAAAATAACGTCTCGCTTAATAAATTTTGTTTTAACTTATTATTCAGAAGCTTGTTAATTTGAAAACTAGTTTTTCTAAAAAACACCCATAGAATATTATCAAAAAAGTATTTCCGCAGTCTATTAAAACAACCACACAAACGGCAGTTTTTCGAAGCTACATAATTATTTTATATCTCCCAGAAACAGGCTCAATGCAACGTTCATAACAATTTTAACATTTGACGTTACCTTATAATAACTACTGTTATTGTATGTAACAGATATTAAGCTTTTAGATAATTTTATCAGAAAAAAAATTTAAGCCTCGCATTTCAAAGTAGCTGCTGCCAGCGGCTTCGCTCGCGTTCATTTTTACATGTTGGTTTATTTTATTGAACTATTAGTAAGGATCTCTAATTTTTTGAAAATTTAATATAGCCTATGTTCACTGAAGATAATGTAGCTTCCGAACAGTGAAAGAATTTTTCAAATCGCACAAGCTGTTTTGGAGCCTATTCAATGCAAACCAACAACAAAAAAAAAACAGTCAAATATTTCCTCTTTATAATATTAGTGTAGATGAGACTAGTTTAAATCAAATTTAAAGGCTTTACAACCTTCTATACTTTTGAGATTTTGGCCAACCAAACTTCGGCGTAAGATTGCAACTTGAGTCATGTTTTGAGGCCCCATGATTCTAAAATTCAATAGCAATGACCAATAATACTTATAATGCCATGTTTGTAAAAATTCTAAACATGTTAAGGTTTACTGATGGATATTGCGCAGTCAAAATAATTAAGAGGTAATTAATTTAACTTAATAATTATTACACAATGCACATTGCGTGCGATATTCGTTATGTCCCCACAGGCGTTGATAAATTAATATTGCTAATATTATAATAATGTTATGGATACAAACATCTATATTTTATTATTCTGTCGTAAATAAAATTAATATCTGTCGCGATTTAAGCAAAATAATAATTTATGCTTAATGTAACAGTTCTTTAATTAGTGACTGATATGGGTAGTAATTTATAATTTAAAAACGGTTTTAATTTAATTAAAACTATAATCTACTTCATTCAAAATACGTAGATACTTTAATATATTCTCTTTTCATACTTCAAATACTTCGTATTCGTAGGTGACCCGTTACTTAATACAATAATATTACTTTAAATCAATTGAAGTCTGCGTTCCAAGACCTTATAACATTACATTTGTCAAATATCTATATGTACTTATTATCCAGCTAATCAATACTGCTACACTATTGTTCTGTCATTTATATTTTCACTATTTCATTTTTTTTTCTGACTACCGAAAATATATATAAACGAAAATGATAACCTATAAACCATCTAAGGTCAAAATCGCAAAAAATCGTTGGACGAACCCAAAATGTTATTTTAGAGCATATTTAAATGTGTATGGTAAAAAATGTGCACTTGATAGCTGGTGCATTACAAGTTATAGTTACGCGAAACGAGCTAATAAATATTCCACAACTACATTGAATGTATACAAATTAATTTCAATTCCAACATTTTGGGCGTTGTTTTGATTTTTGAAGGCAAAAGTCTCTATAGTAAGATATCACACAAGCGGTTATGGAAGTTGACCTAGCTGTCGCATGTTGCTGATTAATCGCAAGGCACAAGGACGACTGGTATCTCTGATGAGATGCAACAATACAGTGGATTTAAAGGATACATTACATGCGTAGAATTTCGAATTACGAACAGTCAACTATTCTTTAAATTATTAGCCGCTCAGAGAAAATGCTGAAATATATACCAGTAACATAGCGGCTATTATTGTTTATATTGATACGGAAAAATAAAATTAAATAAAGCTCCAAATCGTATACATTGTATGGATACAACTTCGAAAAGAAATCGCATGTGTATGATAAAACTTTCGATTAGAGTAAGTTAAATAAGTTATTACTATATTATGTTAACAAGATAAATTGTATAGCGATTCTACTTAGCTCCTATTTTTGTTTGATCTACATAATATATCAGTTAGACAAACACTTGTGTGGATCGTGGCAGACAGAAAGGATTGAATAATTCAACGTCTCCCGACTGCCTCGTGTCCTCCAGAAACTGAGTCAAGGACGAGTACCAATACTCACCCTTATGAAATTATCCGATTGCTTAACGCGTGTGCAGAGAGTTGCATGGAAATCTACTAACCTACACCCACCAAAACTAGGTCAACGCAGTGATATTTTTTGAATTTGTCACACTTTTATTTTAAATCTAACACCATTATCTAAAATCATAATACTTTAAAATCCCACGTATGATTTTTCGTGTGCAACTATTTCGATAATTTATACATACACAATTTAATTAATTTGTACTTGACAATTGAAACTTAAAATGGCGCTCGCCCAAAGTGTCAGTTTAATTTTAAAAGCGAATAGGCTAAAAATGCAATAATAATTCAGGAAAAAAAATGGTAGTTGAATTCAGAATATACCAATAATTAAAACTATAATAATTTAAAAGTTTTGTAAAGAATAGTATATAATAAGTAATTAATAACCCGTTAAATATGGAATAATTTTTTCTTTGGTTATTTTTATATCAATTTTAAATCGCTTAAAATAATAATTGACTAAATATAATTTGTTTTCTATTAAAGAAATCCTATCGAAAAATTGAGCGTGACCCTATAGAACTAGGAATATAAATTATATCATTTTAAGTCGAGCCCAATAATGACACCTATTTACGTACCCTGCAGCATTTATGCAGATCGGTACTTTTTGTAAATTTTACTATATTACATTTTCTCTTTGGTTGCAGAATTATCAATATAAGGAAAAAAATTTTATAATTATGAAACCGCAAGTATGAATTAATTTTTTTGATCAACGACAGGTTATTCCCTGTAAGTAATGATAAAATGTTATTTTAAAGAACTGAAAATCTGTATACACGTGACCTGTCATTCGAAAAATAACATTGATGTGTTTCTTTCATATACCAAAATAACAGTAATTATGTTTTAAAACAAATAACTAACGAACTATAAAAGATAGTTGTAAAATATTTGTCTGACTATCTGACTATTTGTTCAAAGAAAACTAGGGAGTTCACTGAAAAACAACTGATGTATTTCAATAATATTTTAGAAAAAAATTCGCAGAAAACCGTAAAATCTCTTGAAATTCTGGGGGTGGGGGGTCTGGGGAATTTTTTAGCAAGCGTTTGAATTTGTGAGGTTTTTAAACTGAAATAAACTTAAATTTAACATTTAAATAAAATTTACGTAACATGGGTTAATGACGCATGAACAAATTTCATAAATCATAGTTCAGAACTATCACGATTCTTTTAAAAAACCTATCAAATAATCTCAGTTAAGAAAGTCACGGTACCTGAAAAATGAAGATACGTTTATCTACCTCGACAATACAGATAATACAGACAATCTTAATAATATTTTTTAAATTACTTATAACTTACAGTACTAAAATAACTAATAGATTTTAGATTGTTTCAGTAATTCGCAGGCAGTCACAAGCTAAAATGCTATATACATATATATAATATGTACCTATTCATAAATATGTAATATATCAATTTATCACAGTAAATATTAATAAGTAAGGTCGGAAAATATTATTGATTGTATCGTTTAAGAGTGTTTTCATATATTTCAAGAATACAAGTAATGTACACTTCAAAGCAAAATATCCTGAATGATAGCGTTGTAGATTGTAGGAAGAAAAGATAACACGTTCCTTTGTTCTTTTGTTGGTTTCAGTAATTGTTAAAACTATTTTAATAATAAAACTTACTTTGTAAAGTATTGCCAATCAACATCTATTTATTTATTACAAATTATTATGATTATATACAAAATACAAAATACATATAACATTATACGGTCCTTAATCAAAAACGATTCAAAGTTGTATTTGCTTCGATTATCTGAAACGGTTTGACTAATTGTGATAGGCGTTGGATAGTGCAAGTAGTTATGCCTAGACATAGGAATTTTTTTAGGTACCATTAAAAAAATTTTCGTGCTTTACATCTCTTTAGCTATTTTTACTTTTTTCTGGTCTGGTTCATTCTTGTAGCAAACGATTTATTAGTGCTGCTTAAATGTTACAAAATATTACAAACCTCTAATTTGTGATATTGCAACTAAACGTTTTTTAATCAGCCTTTCTAAGTTACATTACTTCATATTTACGTAATTTAATATTATATAAAGTATCTCGCAAAAGTCCAATTTCAATGTCATAACAACGAATTTTAATCATTTGTTTGTCATCCAAAATTCTTGTTTTACTTTAGGCCGTTCATATACCTACTGTGTATTTCTTCCGCTTCAAACTCAAGCCAACTACGTATATTTCTTATAAACTAGAAGCGGCACGTGGCTTCGCTTTTGTGTCTCATCTATGAATATGATATTACTAGATCTCTTGTTCTTCTGAACTGAAAATATTCATTACTAGAACTATCTTATAAAGACATATAAATTAAATTCTTCCAAAGCTCAGTGGCATTCTTTAAATTTCAGACCAAGAAATTAAAAAACAATAAACGGATTACTTGTAAAATTAATTGTGAATCAGACACATGACTGAATTGTGCCTACTGTATGACTCTTTAAGGAAAGATTTACACTTTTACATAATTACATATGTAAGTTATACAGACACACGCACACATATATAGTCAGAGATGAATGCTTAATACCTCGTATTTAAATAAGTATAAGTCTCGTTTTGTCACATTTTAGAAGAGATTAATAGTTAATAGAAAACCTAAAATAGTATGACCATCACTAAAGTCGGATGTAGGAAGTACGATATAGGTCAGATAAACTAAGAATACTTCCGATTTATAAGCACATGAATACGATGCATATATATTATATAATCTAGACAGTATTATTAATTTAAGAGGAATTTGAATAACAAATATATTTTTCACGAACATGAGTATATAAATTTAAATACAGTCTATTCTATTCTAGAATGTGTATTTGTTATTTGAATACGGTTTTTAGGAACAATTATTTATCGTATACGTTTTACAGAATTTAAACGTGCGTTTACTTATTAATTTTATATTTATATAGTGATTAACTTGATAAAAATAATTTTCTCCACGCTTTGTGAGCTTTTCATCCCCCATGAAATGCTATCTGTGCTATTATGTATGTGTCCTTCGTAAATTAAATGTGTTGAAAAATGTTTAAACTGCTTGTTTAATGGATTCTGTTTGAATAAATAATAATAAAGAATAAGTGGTCACTAATAAATCCACAAATAAGAATAACAATCTGATATTTAATATTTGTTTTATATATCAACGTTGACTTACAACGGTAAGCCACGGTCTCTAATAACTAAGGAAAGTCAGAATTAAGTTTAACTTAATTCAAATTATGTTCAACGACGCGGTTTATTGCTACGTGAGTAGATAATTGAAACAGATTTTTAGTTTTATATCTATAGATTAAGACGGAGACTTTATTTAATCAAAAGATTCCAAGCCTTACTACGTCATTGAACAGTCAATGACGCACAAGGGAAATACTAAATTTTCATTTCACGCATCCGAAATCTCATTGAATAAATCCAAAATAAATATTTCTTGAATAACACGTGTATTCATCCACAGAAAGATAGTCAAGTGAAAACACCATTAAATTATACTAAATTGAACCCGCGATTAATGTACACCACGCAAACTGTTTCATAATCTTGTCAAAAGTCAAGGTTAAAAATAATAAAATATTTCTAGAGGAAGTCGCTATTATATGTAATGAAGATATCAAGTGTTGTTATAACTATATTATTTACCTGCTACGGGTTGATCTGAACTTGGATAAGATCATAGATAACAGAATAATACTCTTGTCATTTTTATATCTACAGCAACTATTTGTTGCACCTTTATATGCCTATAAGAACTTTTATAGTAAAATAATTGTTGTTTTTTTATTCTTCGTCTATTTATATTCATATTATTTCCTTGTCTTCTATTAACAAACTGTCAGCAGCACGGATAAAAGCAGGCTTGTTACTTACTGATGAGAGGTGACTGTTTTTTTTCTTTATTTTATTGTAAGATAAAAGACTTTTGCCCGTATACTTTATATTTTAATCATATTATAATTACAGTGGTACAACAATTTACACGTCCAAATATGATAAACGGGATAAGACTAATTTACTAATTTTTAATTGTCGTTCAAAGATATCTCAGAAAAAAACTAGGTTTTAAAGCTAAGTACACTCTGAAGACAGTAATAAAAATAAAGGAAGCGATTTAAGTAGTGTAATGTACCCATTTTACAAGAAAAAAATAATAATATTTATATTTAGCACAACCAAGAACCGGGGCGAAATCTTTTAGGTATATAGTTGCAGTTATTTCAAGTCTCAACAATATCATAGTACGGACTAGTGAGAGCACTTCTTATACTCAAGCATGACGTGAAAACATTTTAGGGAACGTTCAAAACGGAAGTTATTTAAGTGTCTACTGTATTTTAAGGGAAGAGGATGGAAAAAGAACGATGGGAAACTTCCGTTACAGGATACGATAGTACAGTGACATTACGAAATTTAAAACTTAATGTATTCACGGCTATTATAGTAACCATTTCCAAAAATATTTTTTAAATGACTTTAGCTAAGCGTTTAATATAACTTTTAGCTTAGAAAATATAACAAGAGAAAAATAAAAAGTTCCGTTCTTAGTATATTTAGTATCCTGTCAGTTGTGATTCAGCTTCAATTGAAATGGTATTTTTCCCCCGGGGATTTACAAAACTAAACTGTCCATTAACTTATACTTACAAATTGCCTACGACGACTACGCCTAAATTAATAGCTGTTTGTTACATTGATAAAATAATCTCACATAAATTAGAATACATTAAAATACTTAAATCAGTAGTTTATGTACATTAAGCATTTTATTCTACGATTTGTGAACTAAAAAACTGTAACCATTAGCAAAAATACATGACCAGGTATTCTGGAATATAATATGTGCGTTAATTTCCACATCAATGAAGTCATAAACATTTAAATCATAACACGTTGCAATCTTTGTAGAGTTGTCATTCTTTCCTGTTTATTTTCTCTTTGAAATGTGGAAAAATAATGCAATCCCCCGACAGTTTCAATAACAAGGAAGCGCACAGTCTAAGACTTTTATAATATGAAAATTATACTTAAAAAAAAAATCTCTTTTGCTATAGCGTTTATACAAAACTAATCTAATACTATAAGTATTAAACCTTGCTCAGAAATTCAACATATTTACAAAATAAGTTCATAAATAGGATATAATTAAATGAAAATTCAATAAGCAAAAGGAGAATTACCGGCCTTCGATTGATTTGTCACGTACACATCTGTATAAAATATAAGCTTTCATGTTTTCCCCGAAGGATATAATCTCAGCGTTTCTTTGAAATATTAAAAATAGATTGTCGAAATAGAAATTGTTTTTCGTTCAAATACAAACCGATTCTTCCGATATATCTATAATAGTATTTCATTGTACCCAGTAATGTATAGACTATTTATCTTGAACATGAGCCAAAGAATAACATTTTTGAAATAAAAACGACGACCACCTATATTATTTACTATTTTTGTAAATAGTTGTATACGATGATTACATAAGGGGCCATTTAAGTATTACGTAAACGGATTTATCTCCCATGTCAGCAAAATTAAGCAAAGCTCTTACCCCCTCCCTCATGCTTACGTAAACATTGTTCAATTAATATATTGATTTTTTAATGATTCATGATCAGAACTTCAATCGTATCAACTTCATACATTACTGTAATATATTATGTTATGGTTTAACGTGTTGCACTAGAATTCAAACTAAGAACCTTTAGTACTAAAAGCAATGCTCACACATATTTTAAATTATTAAAGCGGTTCAGTTGATATTCACTAAATCTTCCAGAACGTTTTTTACTTGAAAAAATGGCAGATCAAATAGAGATTTAATCTAATCTATCCAGAGATATAACAAGTCTGAGCAAAAATAAGAGCTTTTTTTAGAATATGAAGAGATCTTAATAAGATTAACACTTGTGTGTTTAAGTATGAATTAAAACAAGAAAATAATATTCGACTCCCTTTTTATTTGGCGTTGTTAAAATGTTTTTAAAGAAATGTCTCAACGTCATGTTATTATTGTATTTATTATTAATAAAGAACGATTGAATATACACCACTGGGCGATGGCTAGATATAATAACAGTATTGGCTTTTGGCAGTCGTAATACTACATACTTACAAGATATGATCCCGCCGGGGAGTTAATAAATAGTAGAGCAAATTATGTCACAGTGGATTAATTTATATGGAGCAGTTTTCTCCCGCGACTTCACCAAAGTGGAAGGCTTCTGTGAATAAAAGTGTGCTATATTAATAATTTGTGTGGACTCTATATAAAAGTCGGTACTCTTAAATTTTAACTGAACAGGAGCTACTTTTCGCAGAGGTAATGAAACAGGAAAATCTAAAGATCACATTTGGCGTATGAAATTCTGTGCATTATCTGGTTGCATTAGCATTAAATTAGTACACACTAAGAAGTTCATGTCTATATTATATATCCTTATTTTCAATTTTATAAAGGCATATTATGGGTACGTCTGGTTATTTTCATACACTGAATGGGTCACAAGACAGAAAGGCTGTGAAGTGTAATAATGCGCTTTTCGACCTCAGTCTGTGAAACTCGGACTCCTTGAAATATAAATAAGTTGAAAGCAACTAGCAAGTCATTGATTCACTAATGTGGTCGTGGGTGTACTTATTATTTAGTATGTCTCACGCTTATCTATCGGTGCCATAAAAATATACAATGAATATTGAAAGAATTGCGATAAGATCAAGAAAAAAGTACATGCTAACAGATCGAAAAAATCTGTTTAACTATATACGTAAATATAGGAAATTAATTGAACATCTTTCCTAAAAAGTTAAATTGACTTTACGTGTTTATTTTGAAAATGTTTTTCCGCAGCACGGCCTGACGGTCTTGGGTAAGTCATATGACCGGTCACCTTACGGAAAGTTACGAGATTTATATCTATATTTTTTTTCAAGATTAATAAATCTAGAAACATAGGTCGTTTACATTTTCCTTCTTCCTTTGTTTTACCTATTCACAACGCTAACGAGAATATACAGAATAATCTGTAATCATAATAACTGCTGCCATACAATTTGTAATTGAAATTATTTATTTAAAAAAATTATATTCTATTTTAATAAAAAGGTAGTTGACTTTTATGATAAAATCAGGACCAAACGCGTTTGCGCAAAAAATTGAAATAATTTAAATGATGTGAAAAATTAAAAGATAAAAATAAAGGAAGATCAAAACAATTGTAAATCAAAAGTAATCACAGAAAAATGTGCGCCCCGAATGGTGAGCAGCTCTATGGTACACCCACCGTACCATAGGCCCACCATAGGCTTGGGATATCTAAATCCCATGACCACATCACCCAGACAACTATCTGTCCCCTTAAACCTCTTTCCTACTTAAGCTAGCTATGACTAAGATCATAAATAGATCTGTGTTCTTAAGACGTCTTTTGCGTAGTTATAAGACTACAAGTTAAGGCTGAATCCTATGACGCTCAGCCAAAACATCCCCTTAGCAGTGAAAGCCATTAACCAGAGTTAACTACGCACATTTATTGACCTTTTAAAAAATAGAAAGGGACACAAGATGAAATATACATACCAACGTTCCCTTTGATAAACATGGGAATTCCCACATCCCGACATAATGCTTTTTATATACATCCCTAAAGTTGCAGTGGAATTCAAAACCACAATAAGGGTTTAAGTACAAGGTTTTTACAAGACGACCTTTCTCTCCTACCCTTGACGTCCGGTTGAATAAACTTACGTAATAACGGACAAAATGGGTACAAGTTATGCTTTTTACACAATAGAATACATTTGCTAAAGGAATGCGACGCTAAACAATAATATATTTGCTTCATAATAATATATTTATGAAGCGATGTCTCAAAACGAATAATTTGCGTGATTATTGATTTTCCGCCTAAGTTTCTAAGTTCGCTTAAGTTGACCAACTTACATTGTGTTATAATCTTAATTTAATTAGATTTGGTTAACTTGAAAATTTACGTATAAATATTCCAAATTAGAAATTATTGCATTTACAATACTTTGATATTCAGTATTTTAAAAGTACAAAGTAGTTTTGCTAAAATTAGCGTGTAATACAAACCTGTATCGTAAATATTGTAATTTTATATCGAAACAATACATTGTAGGGCATGAAATTTAAAAACAACAAGAGAAACTAATATTATAATATAAAATTTTGAAAAAAAATAAATTATTTGCTTAATTTATAAATAGAATTCATCAAGAGTTCACATATGTATGCTAGGCAAGTATTTAGTTTTAGTTTTAAAACGCACGCATAATTAAGTTTTCTCCGGAAGTAAGTAGTAGGCATTGCGAATAAACATTCTATGGTTTCTAATAAAAACATATAGGTAATTATTTGCAACGCAGATGTGTAACTTACATCATGACAAAGGTCCAGTCAAATACAGGTACGTAGGAATCCGCACATCTTATGATCCATACAAATTGCTTATCATCGTTGGCGGTGCTTCTCAAATTGAATTTAAAATACCTTTAATGGTAAACGATCTCACCAAAATTATGAACCGGCTTAAATTCGGCGAATTTATGTACTCTATTTAAAAGTTAGATATGAAAACAAACAAAAACCTGTTTCAGTAATAAAATAATTAGCATAAAGTAATAATTGTATCGGTTTTGTTTTAGTCATTAAATAATTAAAAACATGCTTTTATCCTTGTAACTAGCAAACGATGTAATCAGATCTCAGAAATTAATAAATAGATTACAAAAATCATCTATATAACTCTTCAGTACATTTACATAAGTTAATTCCATTTTATTTTGAATTACATGAAACCAAGAAGTAATACAGGTTTGTATATAATCGGTGATACTGACGTTAATAATGTGTTTTGTAAACGATTTATGGTATAACAAATTATAAATTTTTGTGTTCTAAATAGTGTAACTACGTCGTTTAAATTAAAATAAATCTGTTAATAAAACATGATAATTCGAATAGTACATATGAAACTTCAATACAAACTAAACTTCTTGATGATTCAAAGAAGCTTTGAAAGTGCTACATAGTAAAAAAAAATCATATGTTGTTTTTTCAATAACGCAACAGCTACAGAGCACAATAAAAAGATGTAGAATAAAATGATCGCAATAAAAGCTCAGATGGTCTGTCAAACCAGTTTTAATACTTCACACAAACAATACGTATTGTAACCCTTATATTACTGTATTTTTCCAAACAGTCTTTCGAAGTTTTTGTAGATAATCTTCTTCTTCCTATACAATGGTTATTTAGTCCTTATTCCTTTCCTTTAACAGTTTGTATGCAATTGCAGTAGGTATCTATATAATAATTTTAAATTAATTATGTAAATATTATAGTCTGTAAAAACCCTAGACTATAGATGATTGAACAGAGTAATTTAGTTAAATCCGATTTTGAATTAAATAAATGAATCGTATGGGATGTTTTTTGATAGTTTTACCTAGACTGTACGATTGATCAAATGTTTCTTTTTTACCAAAAGAACATTTTACTAAGCACATTTGGAATAGTAAAATAATACATATATTTATTTATTATTATTGTTACACTACATACGCTACAGCGGTCGTAAATGTTTGTCAATATTGTAATTTGCCTTTATTTGCCAGTCATGGGGCTGTCTATGACGATTACATATTTTGAACTCCTTAATTTAAATTAACTGAAATTTCACTAAGCTATCCTAAGGTTATTTGAACATTTATTGTTGTTGATTTAATAATGTTCGCATGGTATGGCTGAGTGGTAAAATCATTGAATTTAGCTTTAAAAACCTTTAACCCTGGAAAATACACAGGATTTCCCTTTTTTTAGTATTTAATTAGTTTTTAACGTATATTTATCGAGTTTAGAGAGAGAGAAAAATACCCAATTTTCAAAGGACCTTAATAAAGGATATACATAGATTGTAGTTACTATTTATTTAATGTTTCATTCTCTTAAGTCAATGGTTTGTTTTAATATAAATGATTATTCATAATTAAAATAATATACACTGTCGGATTACGTACTAATGAGTTTAGATCCAAAATTCATGTTATCTGGACGTATCACTCGTTTTACAATACTTAATTCCAAAATTATAATTGAATAGCACGTTTGTTATCGATTCAAGCGTATTTTGTTTAAATTTTCGTTATCATTTAGTGTCATTTAAATATATGTCACTCGCTAATATAAGACAATAATAATATAAATCTCGATAAATATTTAATTCAGTTATATATTAATTCCATAGTTAATAATAGTAACTGAGTTAATTATCTTAAATTCCAATCCCGTCACCGATCCGTGCCGTATTTGCATGTAATGAGAAGTAATTGCATTATTTGCATGATAAATCTCGTTATAAAACTTTTGATTTATCGAGTCATATGACTGAGATAAGCGCACTTAGGTTATAATGTAGTAAGACTTAATTACATGACGTAACTTTATGGAGTATTAAAAATTAGTTTCCAATTAATACTTACTATTTTCCTAAAATACTTTGTATAGTTTTACTGTACTTTTTATAGGCCAACTATTGTTTCTGTTATTTTAAATATGACTGTTGTATTTAAAATAAATCAGCAATAAGACCATGTGCGTGCAATTAATGTTTGTTATTGTTGTTAAGTTCTCATTATAAGTAGTTTCAGAAGATACATAATCACACCTAAATTTATTGAAAGCTATATCCTTCATGTCAGATGCCACTTAAGTGTGTGCCATCAAAAATAACACAGTACGACATTTAGGTAACAATGTCAATATTTAAATTGTCTAGAGGCATGTATTTTATAAGTAAAGGAACTAGCAAGAATACTCTAATTCGGTCCTTTAAGTCTAATTTTTGACATTAAATTATCTCTACTCAAACCCCTAGAAAATTGTAAGTTTTTTGTAATAAATTATAAATATAAAGTAACGGTTACTTTAAAAAAACACTACACTTTTTAAATACTACTACTAACTACACTTTTTTAATAATATAAAGTCCTTGTAATATTATAAACAACAGTCTTATTTACCCACTGCTTCAAATTAATCAACCTTTATATGTAAGAGTATGACGCATTGTACGTAAAGCCTCATCTAAAAACCAAATATCACCAACACATACAAAGCAAACCAGTTACTGCAGTCACATGACGGCTACTGGTTTTGAGGTGACGTTGGAGGGGAAGGGGGAGCACTGGGGAAAATTATGGAGAAACGGTAGATCAACGTGCAACTTTCTAAACAGGCTGAGAATAGTAGCGTTACCATCATTTATAAAGAAACCTCAGTGTAAATATAGGCGCTGCTATATGTTATATGAATCTTAGCATGTATGTATGTACTAGTATTGCTAAATTTGCTAAATGAGGCTTTTCAACTAATAAAATACGGTTTAAGACTTGTTAGTACAAGTGTAACACACAGAGTAATATCACTCATATTTTCTTTTTTTTACGCGATAGGAAGGTAAACGAGTATACAAGTCACCTAAACTAAGCGATACCTGTTGCTCACTGACACCAAGATCATTAGATCTAGAAGACGCTTTGTCAACCATAAGGCCATAGTCATATTACATCATTCGTCAGTGGCACGTGCCACTGTTCATAGATGTAAAACGTGGACGGAACTTATAAATTATTAGGAGTTCCTCCCAACACTTAGTTTCTTTTTGAATGCTTAAAACCGAAATGCTTGTCTCATGTTCGTTTGGCAAATTCTGTTGTAAAAAGCCATATTTGTGTTTTAACGCTAAACTAGATACCCTGTGTATGATTTTCGCGGTTGTAAAAATATAAAAATAAGTGATAGTCCCCTTTTTTATGGAGCATTGTCACCATACAGATCACGTGCGTGCATCTGCGTACAGCCGTAACGTATAAGACCCGTATCAATGGACCCCCCGCTCCCGCCGTCACGTGACAGCCCTTCACCCTTGCGCCCGAACCGGCTCAACTAGCACCACAGCCCCACCAGCGCGGTCAATGACCTACTACCACCACGCTGCAATCGCTTTACGATCCTGCATTTCAAGTAAGCATGTCGTGCTTTCCGATTTATAGAAACTAGTGTTTCCACCGTAATTAGTAGATTTTGTAAAATAAGTTTATTGGCATTTTTATAATAATGACGTATATTTTAATCTACCGCCTTGCCCTTCACCATATAATCCTACTATTCCAAATATCATATACCGCTCAAAAAAATTGATAACACGAAACCTTGTGGATCACCTCATTTCGAAATTTGCAATTGTTATTTAACATGTTGATATATACGAGTATATGAATTTCAATTCTTATTACACAGTATTTAACGAAATGAAAATGATTGTTATATCATTCGAAATCTTAAGACTAGTAAGCATATCAATATTAAAAGAAACTATATAAGTATTACTTACGCGGTGACCACATTCAATATTTCTTGTTAAAGACTAGATACGATGACAGTAAAAATGTCTTTCAAAAGTACTATAGGATTGAACAAAACGATTTTACATCTATTCCTGACAGTTTGAATTCGATTGGATAAACACTTGTTGCCATTTAACAGTTTTATTAATCGAATCCATTTAAAACCTACAGTTTTTTTTTAATAATTGCACAAAGGTACTGGACAGCATTCACCTTTATGAAATATAATTTATAATGCATTCAAATATAAAACACAGTCTTGTTCATTAGACAGAAATCTTTCCGCATACATACTAATAAAATAGACAAGTGGCCGAATGATGGATAGTCGGCTACAATTCATTGTCATTGTTACTTTTGTAAAATGGTAATATTTATTGCATTTATATTTGATTATTATCTAGCTTGTCTCTTTATGTTTTAATTATGCAAATGTCATTACAATCCTACGTAGTATACTTAAAAGGAATCGGAAATTTTCGCTTCGAGTATTATCCAAATAATATATTCTTTTGATTTAGATTAAATATAGCAATTATAATCAGAAAATATGGCGGGCTTAGCCATACTAGGTATTTTATTATCTATAGCCAACTTTGTAATTACTTGAAACCGAAAAAAAAACCAATTTAGTCGATTTCAGATTACACTACGAAAAAGACTTCTTTTAATTAAAATATGCAAAATTTTCATTAATTTGAAACATCAATATTTCTATCAACTTTTAAGAAATTCTTTTATTTCATCGACTTTAATTCATTTATATTTAAAAGCAAGAATCGATTGAATATTTCAAGGAATGCGTGCCTTTTCAATTTGCTTAGAAAATTGTTGTTAGAAAATGCGTTTCATAAGTTTTATGTCGTTTTGATAAAATTGCGTTTTACAGCAGTATTCACAAGAATTTTAATTAATTTACTTGGTTATAATCAATTACTTATATTCCTTCCACAACAATTCTACATTATTCTATACAAGTAAGTAAAATTTAAATGTATTTCTAATATAAAACTTGGTTTCGGTTTTTATGACAATACTTACCATGTTAATAATAAGATTACATTACATAAAATAATCTCACAACCCTTTTAAAAATATTATAAATCTGATGAGTTTATTTGTTTGATTGAACGCCCAAATTTCAGGAACCGCTGGTCCGATTCAATTAAGAGATCCTTACTAAAAGCCCAATAATGTAACCAAAGGTGTAAAAATCGAAATGAACGCGTGTGAAGCCACTGGCAGAAGCTAGTATGTAATATATTGTACAAAATCCATTGTTAATTATCCGTATTACGTATAACTGTTCTTGTTCACTTTGGTGTAGTTAGCATTAAAATTAGCGAATTAACTAAACTCTATAAAATATGTTAATCAATCATGTGACTGAATTGACTTTATGTTTATTCCTAGACACGAATAATCAAATAAGCATGTCCATGAATAATTTAATAGTTTAATAAAATACGTACTTCTTTTTAAGATTCACCAAATCAAAGAATACAATTATTTTAGCAGTAGCATAAATGTATATATAGTGAGAAATATAACCTTAAGGTTTCAAAAATGACAACAACATAACTCATAAAAGATGGGATACAAAGTATATAAAAATTTATGATATAAAACATGAAACTGGTTCAAAATTAATTAAAATAAATCAAAATTAATTCATAATAAATAAACATATTTTAACAAAAAAATAAATTATACAGCAGTAATTTAAATTGAAAATTTTTAGTCTGTTTTAAACACAAAATGAATAAGTAAACAAATCTAATTTAAAAACTTTGAAGAGTCTAGAAGTAATGATGGTTATTAGAAATAATTACAATTCTCCTGTTACAGTATTTATAAAGGATTATAGATTTTTATGAAACTTTTGTGAGTATTCGGTAAGGGAGGCTCAGCCCAAATTATTTTTAAGCATTTTTTTATAATTTAGCACTAAAAATACATACACCCTACATTTTCACCTTTCTCGCATCCAATCCATTTAAAAGGTATAACTAAGTTTCAACTAGCAAAATATAAGCATTACGCTTTCCCTTTTTATATCCCCTATTACCTATTATCAAAGCTAACTAATTCCTAAGCAATTATCAGGGTATCTTCTGCATAACATATAGCATCTTATAGTTACCTTAATAAGTATGCGTTGTAAAATGATGTCTATCATTATAAGAATACGGCCTTGCACTTGGACTGATGATCGTTCATTGGACTGTATCGATGCTCGATGCCACAAATAGTATCAATCAGTGATTGTATCAAGTCATGTGACGAACTAATTACAATAGTGGGTCATCATTCAACGTGTATAAACACTATATATACGCATCAGCATTGAATACAGCACCAAATCGTAATCTAACTAATTCTATAGATCATCAATTTCGATTTTGATCGAAAAACAATCTCTGTTAAGGAAATATATATGTATCAAAAACGTGAGATATGAAAGCGACTTTCTATATACTAAAGTTATGCTTTTATTATTTCTAAACAACAGCACCTTAAATAATCATAAGATATTGGTTTTTTTAAACAGATATTAATTGACTCTCTAGTTGATAGTGCAGGTACGTTAGTGAACAACATGTTCTATAATATTATTAAATGGTCAAAATATCTGACAACTCATTTATGTATTCATGTATGAAATGCGTGTTCCAGCACTACGTGATTTTTGTTAAGTTATTAATTTTATAATATTTCTAGATAAATTAAATTTCATTTTTCATCCATTTACTACTTAAAGATGTAGGAATGATGTTTATTAAAATAATATAAACATGTTAGACTCAGTGACAATCTAACCCGTGACCTATCGATGCAACTTAACCTATAATTCAACAAGTCCATCCTATGAAACACATAAAAATTATTTATGTTTATAGTATAGCTCAAAGTTAAAGCATTTTTGATGTAATTTTATATCGAAACTTTTTACAAAATGTTAATTCAGATTCAATTGAGTAACAACTTCGTAGCAAAAAAGAAATTAGAATTCATTGTAAAAAACGTCACGTGTTAGGATAGTCATTAAAGTTACATAAAAACTTCTTAAATTAATTAAAAATAATTGTCAGTTATTTCAATGATGGTTTGATACGGCTAAAACTTTGCAAGTCTGATTGCCGCTTATTCATTGTTTAGGTTTCGCTCCAAGTGTAATGACTGCCATTGACCTCTTATGTTTTTATCAACAATCATCCATCATCTATGATAAAAAATGAGTCTAATAAAAAGTAACAATTAAAGCGATTTATTATTCCTTAGAAGTTAGTGAATTCAGTGATGGAATTCATATAGACACGTTTTCTTTTTACTGTAAATGCAAATCATTATGCACTAGCCAAGTACGAGTAAATCTAACAGGAAATGGAAACAAGATTTAATTTTTTTTTTCCAAAGATAAAAAACAACATGATACTTGCTTATGTAGAAAAGTAGACAAAATAACAAAGATAGAAATAATATAAATTGTATTTTACGCTTACGATTTATAGTTGTTGAATTCTTAATTTTTTTTTATTAGAGCTACTAAAATAAAATATAATTTCTATAACGTTAAATATAGTTTTTCACGGCTTTTATTCTACCGGATAACATCGAATAAAGAGGACTCGAGTTATAATCGTATTTTTCTTATCATATTAAGAGCATGTCAACATAAACCTATATTTAGCTACAGTTCCAATAAGGAGGTCGTAGATACGTACTCATAAAGTCATGTGATTCGAAAGAGGTAAGACTACGTAGTTTAAATAAAGTTAAACAGTTGTCTTTTTACGTCTGTAACCAAGTTCCAAAAAGTATATTGAAAGCTTACCGTAAATTAATTCCTAGCCG
>JAOSYY010010655.1:0-16996 GCA_025727935.1 Hebomoia glaucippe
ATATTTCCTTTTGAAGTTAGTGAATAAGAATCAGTTGATAAAAATAATACATCAAAGTATCAAGGTATTGTCATTGTCTAATAACTAATCGGTATTATTACCTACCTGAAATACTTCGTCTAAGCATACTTTCACAAACTGAACTGTATGAGAGAATATTAAACTACTTTTTTTTATTTCATTGAACCTCCAGGAAAACATGTATGAGTGGTTAAAAAACCCTAAAATCGTCGAAATTGACAACACAAGCGTTGAAATAGCTAAAGCAGCAGTTTATTGGCACATGGAATTAGAAAAGAAACCAACTAAATTTCCATTTGAGGGCAAACAAATTGTTTTGATAATGAAAAAAAAATATCGTCAATACTATCAAATGGTGTTTAAAACATTGAAAGCAAAGCCATTAACTTATGATCCAAGGTAATATATTGTTTTTAACTGTTGTGCAATGAGCATAATTTGTCCAATGTAACATAATTTGTCAATCTATAACAGAACTAAGCCACAATTACAAATTTTGAAAATTTCTGTTTGTTCCCGCTAATCTTTGAAATGGCTGGACCGATTTTGACAGGGCTCCCACTAGCATTTAGCTGACATTACGGCACATGATGTATGCTAATTTTACTTCGCCATCATGTAGCCATAAAATCACGGCTAGTAAAATCGCAAGAAACTGTCATATCATAATTGTGTATATGTAAAATCAACGGGAGCCGGGGCACATAAACGTGCAAATACATAAAATTAACGATTTTTAATTATTGTCATTATGGCCTCCCCTAATTTTCAGAACCCCTGGTAGTTGTTGTTCGGCAGACTATGTCTTTGTTGATATGAAGATCATCGAAAGAGTCAAGCTGCGTTTCTTCTTCCACCACAATGTCCCCGTATTTCCCTACCAATTCATACTTATATACCTTTTGAAAAGAGGCCGTGTGGATGATGAACATAAATATTTACTGCAAGATTGCAGTCAAATTAAGGATAAAGACTATTTTCTAAACAATACTTATTAGTTTACAAATTTTTTATTGAATTTTTTCGTTTATTATATGTTAATTTAAAATAATACCGAAATGTAACAGATACGCGATAAGTACAATATTTTTTTATAGATTTTTTATAAGAATAAAGATTCATTATATTAATATCGTGGTTTTATTTTATTATTAATTATTATGCCATCATTTTATGTATGTCGTCTTCGGTTACTAACTAACATTTGCAGAGGGCGATTGCAGACTTGGATCTGTTTTTTCTTCATTGTAAGCTAAAAGATTGAAAATATAAGAGGACTGAATAATTTGTTTTCGATATAGAAGTCTAACTAATCACGTGTAGTAAAAGACCTATCGGAATAGTGTAATGTATAAAAAATCACCTTTAAATAATAAATCCAACATAAAATAGTTGCTATTATTGCGCCTAACATTCCCCATATTTGTCCTGAACTTGGAAAAAGATCTTTACTATTGGTATTGTTTATGTCTTGTTCGTTCTCATTACAGTTACAAAATGAAATCATATTCCTAAAGTTATCTTAATAGAAAATTTTGAAAATAGTTATTTGACCAAATGTCAAGTCTATTCAGCATGTGGCATATAAAAAGCTTTTTAATGTTAATGTTATAAAATATTAAAATCGGGCGAGAATTCAACCCCTTAGATTATACTGTATTAATATGTGTTCTTTAGACTATATGATAATACCATTGAAGTATAACTTCTCTTAATGAGTCCTCCTATTGTTTCGAAAAAACAATCTAATTCAGCTTATTATGTAGCTATTATTATTTTTTGTAAAATAATATGTAGTTTATAGCTCTACCTCCGTATGAAAAATATATAGAATATAAATATTCTTAATTATTTTTTTCGACACATTGATTCCCGTATCATCCTATGATTTTTATAATAGTAATTTAAATTACATCTTAAAATAAATAGATTAGTAACAATGATCAGTTAATAGTAATTTCTATGATTTTTCGTAATGTAATTAACGTAGAAAGTGGAAGTTAAAATATTAGGCATTATTTCCTATTTAAAGCTTTTCTCCTGGTTTATTTATTTTTGAAATAAACCATGATGCATCTGTAGCGTTATCTTTACTTTACGCCATTCAATACACTCTATCAGCGTTAGCAACTTGAAGTGTACTGATTATCGTACCAGGGGCATAAAATTATCGTACATGGATCAAAATTATCGTATTTTTTTGAATAATGTTTATTATAGATAAATAAATCATATAAGTTGTAATATCGACATGCAAGTACTCTATAGTTTATCTTTCGTATTTATAAAGAAGAAATGGATATGAATGGGTGTTGAAATAAAAAATGAAAGAATTTCTTTTATGTACGATAATAATATGCTATCGTACATCGTACGTAGGCACAAAATTATCGTATGTGTACGATAATTAGCGTACGGTTCCGAACGCTGCAGTCCATGGTGATTAGAAAATATTCTATTATATCTATGGTTTGTGGCTTACCAAAACCATAAATACTAATAGTTTACTCATTGTCAAAACATTACTTGTTCAACGGCTAAGTTTAAAATAAAATAATATTAAGTATTTAAAATTGTTAACTACATATAATGGGCTGTTTCTGGTCAGATCAAGTGAGCAGAACACAAGTTTTATTAAATAGGAAATCTTTTTTTACAATGATAATGTTATTGATATACCTGTTTTAGAATCAGGAACGTTGTCGCCATTGCAATAGAAAAGCTGTTAATAATTTAATTATAGTTAATGAAAGTTGTCAAATATGTATTGATAGAGAACAACGGGGGCAAAGCTTTAGAAACCCTACTCGGCGAGCTCAGTTGGTACGTATTAGTATAGCATGACATTTTACATTTGTATATCTAATTATATTTAATGTGCCACAATTGCAGACGAAAGCAGGCCCACCCTATTTTGGAGAATATAAATGTAAAAAGTGTGGTCGTTTTTGGAATAGTCGACTTTGTTGGCCAAATTCTTATCAGATGTGTAAAACATGTAGAAAGCCAGTTTATGCTTTTAATTTCGTAAGTTTGAATATGCACTGAATATTTAAACAATAATTTTTTATTTTAGTTTGCTAACTTAATTGTTACTTTGTAGAGATCAATTTCTTCCTCAGACATGACTTATACTGAGGATAAGGAACATGCAAAGGATCTTTGCCAAAAATGTAAGGAACTTGGTTGTTATTGTGGAAATAGAAGGATGAATAATAATAAAAAATTCAGGAAAAGGTATTAAGGCAAGCAACAATATTGAGTTAATATATCTATTGTAATAATTATTAAATGTAATTTTGTACTTTTATATGAAACAAATTTGGATAATTAAAATTTCTGATATTTTGAAAAAATATTTAATTTTTTGGTAAGTCACTTGTTTTACCAAAAATGTAATTATCAATGAATTCTAAGAACTCTTTGTTTTTAATTTTATCGCATAAAGAATTCCAAATTGATAAAATATTCAAGTGATTTTTTTTCTCAACCATGTAACTAAAGAGTGGCAACATTGTGTTTGAAAATTGTGCAACACTTTCTTTGCTCACAAAATTTTCTAATAAAATAAATTTTTGCATCACATCCAGAATTTGATTTTCATCAAATGGTTCTTGAAGATAATTGTACTGCAACAAAGATAAAGAAATTATTATTAACCCAATATTTATTATGAAATATTCTTTTTCATTGATAACTTTTGATACTTTAGTTTGTAGGTGAAGAAAAGGAAATTATATTTATTAAAACTTTATCATTAATTAAAATTTAAATGATTACCCTTGTTACTTGTGTATAGTTTGTATAACAATGCATAAGACACATCCACGTCTCTCTAGTATGATTATTCTTTTCTGCCATTGCAATCAACAACAATGCTTCATGAAAGATATTAAATAAATGTTTCTTCGAGAATATCCTTAAGTTATCCCAAATTTGTAACCACTCTTGTAATATTGTTGAACATAATACCTTAAGGAAAGAGACTGCATTGAAAATTATACAATTTCCATATGAAAAGTTTACTATTACCAGGAGCAATAAATGTATTTAATGTCTATATTTATATTAAGAGATATTTTTGGAATAAAAACATGTTAATCTAGCAACACTGTTTTATTTTATCTAATATATAATAAGGATTAATATTTTTAATTTTGTTAGATAATACAGTATAATATTAGAAAAAGCAATGATATCCAAAAATACCTGAGATAACCTTGCTGTTAAAAGCTCAACATCCATTCCTTTAAATATATGAATACCAGTTACAACTTCAAGAAATGTATCACCTGGTGGATTCCATAGTTGTCTATAATAATACATATTTAGTGGATCTATGTTCTTCAATTTTACCTTTAACCAGGATTTCTCCTTGTCTGCAAATTATAGAGAAAATTACATTATTGGAATCTATGAAAAAATTTAAACATACAAGAGTATTTTTAAATAATGATACCTGGTATTTGTTGAGGGTAGCTATCAAAACACAATGACAATAATTGTAGACCTATTTCTAATGTTGGTGGTGCTAATGTAGCAAATGTGGTAATTTTCCAGCGCACTGTGTCCAATACTTGACCTAGCATTGCTAGCAAAGGTGCTCTATATTTTACAATTTCATCCAATTTGAATGCTTCAAGAAGTAACTTACATAACATATTTACACAAAATAGATTTTTGTTTAAAAGAGAACAATGTAGACTTGGCATTACAACTAAAAGAAATAGTTTTGATCCTGGTATAATGTTAGCAGTTTTCAACTCACATATAAACTTTATGTAGTTACTTATTTTATCAATGTCATCATAATTTCCAACTGTTTCCTTAGTTACAATTAAAATACATGATTCTGTCTCATGACTATAATAATAATTGGAAAACTTTTCTAGATATTTCATAACATTTACCATGATTTGGGTCTGTTGGCTATTTTCAGAAGCTAGTTGAAATATTTTACGGTACACTTGTATAGGACTTTGCAAAAATATGCTAAGTACCTCTGATAAATCTTCGCTTGAAGACATAGTTAGTTTATTAAATGTTTCTGTCATCATATTACTAAACTGGATAGTTTTTAAATCATCATTGAAAGTTGACCCATTAAAATGTTCTTCCAAAAGATCTAATTTTCTGCTGACATTGCAATGTTGAAAAGATTTTATCAACAAGACTTGAATTTGTTCCTGAACATTGGAGTGATCTATTATATATGTTTTGCATATTTTAAATAACCTGCAGCAGTCCTCATCATTTAGTACCATCATGTTGGAAGTAAGTTGTTCAACAAGTATTAAATCATTACACAAATTGTTTCTATGCAATATTGCTTTAATCCATTTACCTTTTTCTTCATTATTATTGATTATATTATTAATAATTGTATCACAGTCAACCTCATTGATTACTTCAATACAATCTATAGGCTTACAAGATATTTGTACCAACATATTGATCAGAGGGTGTTCAGATACAGTATTAATACCTCGCAGATTACTTTGCACTTTATGACATAATTCTCCAACAGTCTGTTGCATGCTTTTATCATTCTGTTCAAATTCACTCCAAGCACAATATATTTCAACATTTATTTCCATTACTAATTCCTTACATATATCCAATAACTCAACATTACAATTCTCAATGCTTTCTTTTATGTCTTTATTGGGACAGTTCCCTAGAGTATACTCTACAATATTGTCAATAACACTCTCATTTTTATAAGACAATTCATAAATTTCATGTGATGTTGACAATTTAAACTTTTGAATTTTAACACATTCATTAAAGCAATGATCCAATGTTAATAGCAGTGTATAAAGACTGTTTCCTAAATATTTATATTTATCGTCTTTCTTCAACATTTCAAGTTTTCTGGAATTCGGTGGTTCATAAAAGTATTTCAAGCATGTATGAAAATTATTGACAGCTTGTGCTATTTCAACATTTTTTATTTTAAAGAATACTAATCTGTAGATGAATTGATAACAGGCTGTTACTAGTAGTTGAAGCTTTTTTAAACAATGTGTTGGGTGAAAATATTTAACATTTTCTATTAACACATCTGCTACCTGTAGAGAAAGTTGTGGGTTAGTGAAGACGATTATTTCAAAAATAAAACTCTCCATAAAAAGTTGCCATAGCATTTCACTTAATAGACATTTTGGAATTGTAGGTACTGTCCAAATTACGGAACCAATTCCATCTAATTCTACTAATTCCTGCAATATTTCTAAATCGGCATTAAGGACTATATAGAAAGCCAATTTTCTAATTCTATCTGTTATTGCTTCATTTTTATCGTG
This sequence comes from Hebomoia glaucippe, assembly GCA_025727935.1. Taxonomy (NCBI): domain Eukaryota; kingdom Metazoa; phylum Arthropoda; class Insecta; order Lepidoptera; family Pieridae; genus Hebomoia; species Hebomoia glaucippe. Next base: position 6,327 of record JAOSYY010010655.1, read on the forward strand.
AAGGTTTAATTGTTTTTGTAGTAAAAAATCTTGTAAGATTTTTATAATTGCTTCAATTTTTTTTTCGTTTCCTGCAAATTTAATATATATTAGAATGTATTTTTCTGCCATCGAACAGAAAGTGTGTCAATTCTTGAAAAGAAAATAGGGAATATTATTTCATTATAGCCGCAAACCTCCTTTAGCCATAATTTTTGAAAAGGCATGTACACTATCCAATGATACAATTGCTCCTTGAAAAGCAGTTAGATCTGCTGTAAAATCCATGTTTTTTCATTTACGACAAAAGATACAATTGGTAAAATATATATTATTAAGAATTATAACAAAATTTGCCGTCCAATAACAAAATATACAATAATTTATCTACCGACTACCACAACCACAAGTCACAAAACGAATACCACAGATTAATAACTTATAAACAGACTCGGTGGTGATTCTCAAAGAATCTGCATAACATGTTGAGATATAATAATTTAATACAAAACGTTAACTTAAGCAAAGAATAAGTACTAAATTAGAAATTAGAATAATAAGGTATTATGAATCATATGATTATATTCGAAATATTTCTAAGGGTAATAAGCAAAAACCGAATTTATTTAACCTATAAATTCAATATTATACTGTGCACAGAATTCTATAATCTATTATTCTGTGCTACAAATGTAAACAAATTACAATATGTTCAGAGCTATCTTTTGGAGTATAATTAAATTAAAATGTAATTATAATCAAAGGTTTTATATTAAATGATTTCGAAAGTGAAGTAATATTTGTTTATTGAGTCTCGTATCGTACTTTTTTATAATATGAAACAATATAGGAAATTTCAACTGTTGCTTATCGTGCTCTTTGCTGGTATACCATACTTTTGTACTTTAAATGGAGAGTTTGTATTTGATGATACTGAAGCAATAGTAAAAAACAATGATGTGACGTCGAATTCGTGGACAGATCCTTTTTATCATGACTTCTGGGGCACTAGAATTAATAGTCTATCGAGTCATAAATCTTATAGACCTCTAACAATAATAAGTTTTAAGTAAGTGTCATTATTTTTGATCTCAGAATAATAATTTATTAATACAATGTTCACATTGAACTTTTTGGTTTCAGGCTCAATTATCTACTTAATGGTAAACAATACTCTGCTTTTCAATTTAAGATTACAAATACTGTTTTGCATATATTTTGCTGTGGCTTAGTATGGAATTCATATAAAACCATCTTAAACAGGATTAATTTTAAATGCAAAAGGTGTTTCTTTAATATAGAATTCACCGCTATATTATTATTCAGCACTCACCCCATCCACGTTGAATCAGTATCTGGTGTTGTAGGGAGAGCCGATATTCTCGCTGCAATAATGTTTTTTATTGCCTTTTTGGTATATGATAAAGCTATGAATAGTACATCTTTTTCTTTGGGTTACTTATTTCTTACTATATTATCAGCAGGAATTGCTATGCTTTTTAAGGAGAATGGTATTACAGTTTTGGTAAGTATAGTCCTATCTGTAATGAAGATGATTTATAAATCTGTCTGATGATGTTCAGTTTGTCTGTTGACAGACAAACTGAAGTTTGTTTACTTCGGTGATAGCTTTTTCAAATGATTTCATCAATTATTTAGTGATAAGTTCTTGACTTATTTATTATTATTTTCACAATTTGGAATTTCATAGACTGAAATTAAAATGCACACCTTACCTTTTCATTAATGAATGGCAATATTTGAACTGGTCAGAATTTAAATAATTGTTTTTATAAAATCCTCCCACACATTTACTACGAAATAACATATTTATAGAAATTAAAATTAAACATGTTAGACTAAATGGGAATTGAAACCACAGAGCCATTGGTTTAAATGCAAGATGTTCTACTACTAGACCAAGGAATCTGTATATTAAGATGTTTATTTTGCAGGGATTTTGTACTGTATATGACTTAATTATGAATTTAAAAATATTTAAAAGCAATAAAATTGAAGTAAATGCAAATTATTTCGATAAAAAGTTTATAAAACCAATAGCTAGGCTGCTATGTTTATTAATATCAATAATTATACTTCTATGCATAAGATGGCTTATTATGGGTGGAAGTAAACCTGAATTTAAAAGTACAGATAACCCTGCAGCCTTTGCAAAAAGTGCTTTTACAAGGGTAAGTTATAACTTTTTGTCCTATATTATATTGCTAGATCTTCCTAGGTTTAAGGAAATAGACCTGCTGTTGAAAAACAGAATATCACAAAGTAATACATTTATGAATTATATATCTTGTCTATAATCCTAATATAGCTTTCTAATCATGTTACTAGTTGACCCGAGCTACTTGGTTTGCGTCTTATATGATAATATGTATACAAATGGGACAAACGTTCAAAATATTCAATAGATATATGCTGTCGTAGCTATATTTTTAGAAGAATAATTCCGTTTAACATGATTATTTTTTAACTTTAACTTTTTACGAAGCGAACACATGGGAGACTTTCTAAAATAATAAATTTTCCTTGTTTTGCAAACATTTTTCATTGATGTTCTGTTCCCAATAATTGGAGCGTGAAGCTGTATAACATTTTTCGATAATTGCTCTCAACGCAAATAAGTTTCCAGTTCGAATCAGTTATTTTTGAAATTACTCTGTTCAATCACATACACAAATTCTTCGTTATTCTATTAGTATACACTTCACGATGTACTTTTTGAAAAAAGCTTTGGTACAGGATACAAGTGTACTCGTATATATTATACTTAAGGTTTTTCAAGTAATAGTTATTTATGTACTGAATTTACTATAGTAATATATTACTTTAGCTACGAATGTTATTAGATGTGATATCTAATATAATTTTCAGATTGCCTCTCATACCTACGTCTATTTCATCAATGGTCTGCTACTTATTTGGCCAAACTGGCTATGTTATGATTGGTCTATGGGATGTATTCCTCTTATTAATAAATACTCAGATTGTAGAATAATTTGTATTATATTATTATATGTTTTTGCAAGTATGACTATTTTATATATTTTCAAATCAAGAACGAAGGTACAATCAGTAAGGTATATACAAATTGGCTTTTGAAAAATGAAATGGTTTAAATGTTTTTTCTCTAACAAATTATGATTTTCAGCATCATTGTCATATCATCGAGTCTTTTAATTATACCATTTCTGCCAGCGTCAAATATCTTTTATCCTGTTGGATTTGTAGTAGCTGAGAGAATTTTATACATTCCATCAGCGGGGTATTGTTTATTTATCGCTGTAGGTCTGCATAAGATACTACAAAGACTGAAATCAGCTATTTCAAAAAAGGTTTGTCTGTAAAAATAAAGTATTTTAATACACTGTTCTATGTATATACACATTATGCTAGCTTGTGACAGTAGAATATCTACGTCTATTATTTTAATTATTCATACATTTATAGAATAGATACATATAATTTTGCAACTATTAACTAAAATTAATGTTTACTAAAATCGGTTTTTCAGATAGTGAAATCTACATTTTATTCTTTAATATTAGTATATGCCCTAAGGAGTGCTCAAAGAGGATTTGAATGGCAGTCAGAGTATAAATTATTTACAAGTGGTTTGTCAGTCTGTCCTCTAAATGCTAAAGTACATTACAATATTGCAAAAGTTGCTGACGCTAAGAATAATATCTCATGGGCTATGACTGAATATAAGGAAGCAATAAGGCAGGTAAAATAATAAAAAAAGGATTTATTAACATAATTTGGTCTCGGACACAGATTTATATGGGTTAATATTAAAAATAAAAAATATTTGCTATATTAATTATAGTTTGAATTATTTTAGATTATATCCTGATTATTATCAAGCAATGAATAACTTTGCAAACTTATTAAAAAATCAGAGAGAGTTTAAGGAAGCAGAGTTTTTCTTGAGAAAAGCAATTTCCATAAAGTAGGTATTAAATGTAACTTATGCTTTTATTTTATATGATCCTTAATAATATTTTTTCGTCATGGTAGGGAAGATTTCCCAGCAGCTTGGATGAATTTAGGTATAGTTCTAGCGAGCACCACTAACTATGTGGAGTCTGAAAGGGCTTACAACAATGCTTTAAAATATCGTAAACATTATCCCGATTGTCATTACAATCTTGGAAATCTGGTAAGTAAACTGAAATTCAATGTTTAATAAAATTTTAAAGAAAATAGCACATTATCGATATAAATAAATAAATTTGAATTGTTTAATAGTAAAGTTAAATATAAAATTGTTGACTAGCCTAATCTAATTCCATTTTCTAGTATTTAGAACTGAATAAAACCGATACGGCAATGGCTCATTGGTTACATGCTATCCAATTGAACGCTAAGCATAATTCAGCATGGACGAACTTGCTGGCAGTTTTGGATAATACAGGTAATAAACTGTTTAGTAATAGATAATACCTTATTATTACTACGATTAGCAATCAGTAGTTTAAGGGGATAATCGAATGTATTAAGAGAAGCAGCTTTTATGCATATGTAGTACACAATGCTATGTGTTTATTAAGTACAATACATATTAACGAAAAATCAATATTTACTAAGAAATTATTAAGAGACACATTTTCCACAAAACCACTTTTGCACTTATTTTATTAGATTACTTACATACATACTAAGATACTACAGCCTTAATCATGAAATAAAATATTAGGTATGTACTCGTATGTACATTTAATTTAACGTGTTAATTTGGTTTAAAATACTTGGTAATTGTAATTCGTGCTGAATTGCTCTTTGTTTCTGTTGTAGTAACCTCCATTATCACTTTCTGTTAGTTTTTCAAACATCTTAAGAACTATCTCCAGGTCCCTGCATCATAACCCACGTCTAGATTTTTTTTCCATTTCGTCCTATTGCATTACCTGCTGATCTTTTATATGCAATATGTTGTGTACGATTGTCATTCGATATAATGTGAAAGCCTTGATCGTGCCTATCACAACTCACCCTTTCGTATCATCATTCAAAAATTTAAAACATTCCATTTCCACTCTGTAACAGTTCACCCGAAGGTTGGCTTGGCGCAATTTTCAGTCAAAGTAGTACATTTCCAACTTCGTTTTCTCTTTGTTCACTGTACATGTGCTTTTCTTTCACGTTAAGTACTTAATGTTCTTAATTTTGAAATTTAGGAAAAAGAATTGTTAAAAGTATTTTGTACTGACGGTACGTCAATTAAACGCTGCCCTACAAAAAAACTCCATTATGTATTTGATTTGTTAGTCTAAAGTTATTTTGTAAAATAAAATATGGTTTTTTAGGTGAAATTGAAAAGGCATTACAAATAATACCGGAGGCCTTAAAGGAACTACCCGATTCACCAACTGTGATTTTTTCGGTAGCTAATATATATGGGAAAATAGATGAGTATGAAGAAGCCGAGAAATACTTTTTAAGAGCTATAGAATTGTTACAAGACCACGTGAAGCCGATACACTTCGCCAATCTTGGTAAGTTCATTGTTGTAATTTTGAGAGAGTTGTAAGTAATACCTTGGTACTTTTAATTTAAAGTACCTTTCAATTGTTACGTGTTTGTCACTTAACAATTTTTTTTATAGGCGTCCTTTACCACCGTTGGAAAAAATATGATATGGCAGAAAAAATGTATCGAAAAGCATTAGAAATTCAACCATCATTTAAAAGTGCACAGACAAATCTTGATAATTTAAGAAGGTTCAAAATGAAAATCATTAATAAATCATAATAAACAGTGCGCGGCTTTCATTTATGTTAATTTCTTCCAGAAAATATATCGCTTTCTTGTTAGTCTCGTAAGCGACTTAGATAAGGGTATGTTTAATTCTATATAATTCACAAATCTTCTTCTGCGATTGTTGTTCGTTTACAAAGTATTAAAATTAATTACCATGCTGACGGCGGCTTGGTATTCATGGATTCAGTACCTGTTTAGACTAACTTTATATTTTCTGATGCCTATTTGAAGATACATATTTTGTCCTAAGTTCATGAATTTTCGAAAGATCGAAATAAAAAAATACGTCAACACGCTTTGTTGAATAATGAGATGTAATGTGGTTGGGATATCATCTAATATCACGTGCATCTCTGCTAATCTGTCTCAAAGAAAGGATTAATAAAGCCAAATTGAAATGATAGCAACTTTATATAAAGTATAATGTTCGGTTAATGTGACATTGACGTGACTGTAAAGTCAGTGGGTAGCGGTTGTAAGGTGTGCTTAATATCTAGAGCGGTGCGCGGGTCTCTGAGCGCGGCCGCCGCATGCGCTAACTGTAGCGCACACTCGGGTGGTGCAGTTCCTCCCAACGCGGCGCATTCACGCTCCAAAGCACTTCCCACACACGTGAGCAGCTCCGAAAAGCCGAGAGAGATAGCCGCGCGGCGCAGTCTGTTCAGTTCCTAAGTGTCAAAAATAAATTGACTAAAATATAATTTAAGTTATTATCACAACTATAATGAATATAATAATTTTTTGCCATTGCAATATTGTATATACAGGGTGTTTGGCGACTGCTCCTGAAAACGAAGACAGCTTATCACTTGTAACTAATGACATCTTTGATGACGGGACGGAAAAAATTCGGTCTTGACTATAAAAAAGTCATATTTTAAAACGTTTTTTTATCGTTATTTACGGTCCATCAAGTTAGTATGGCTAAATGAAACGATAGTTTCATGAAAAATCTATTACTTTACTAATAAAAAATTAGCAATGAAACACAAAACCAAAAACAGCTGATGCTCGATTCAACGAACAAACGCAGCTACCGGTCTATCCGGCCAAAACAAACAGCTCCTTCCTGTGTCGGCTACACACGTAACGACATATCGTAGCGTATTAGACTGTGCAGATAAATCGATCGTTCCTAGTGTCTGCACACGCCTCCGATATCATTTTAATAAATGTTATATTTAAGACGGTTGGACAGGACATCGTCCGTCGGGTCTGCTAGTAGTCGTATATATTAATAATAATAAATGTCTAAATATAATGAGAGGTTATGTTAATGTTGAATATTAAATTTTTGGTGCCCACCAGTTAACTTTTTATAATTTATTTCCGTTTTTGACTTGATTACTAGCTGTTTGTTTTGTATGGGGTGTGCAAAATTTCTGAGATTAACAAAGAGTTATTATAGTCTATTAATTTCAGCTACCTTATATAGATGTTGTGTTTTATCGGGCAGTTTCCTCGCGTGCCGTAGAACTTTCTGTACATCCGCGAGTAGTGCATGGGGCCGTGCCCACGCGCATCCTGACCCGCCACCGCTGTATGAACGCCACGATCGTACAGGAAAGGTCTCCGCTAATACAAATAGTCAACATATTCATTAGAGATCTTTGCTACAAAAATTAGAGACTTGTATTTATATGTAAAAGTTATTTCATACGAATTAGTAATATTTATATTTTATAATACTATGATTTGCCTATTCCACCACATATGTAAAATAAAATAAAATAAAATGGAAAAATGATACATAAATCTCTAAATAATTACATAAAAAATAAAATTAATTTACATACGGTTGGTAGTGGTCTCATCGGTAGGTCCTAGCTGGTCGAGGGCGCCAAGCCAAGGAGCTGCAGAGACTCCCGGCCTGAGCACACTCAACAAGAGACACGATCGCCGTGCTCGGGATGCCTCGCACCATGCTGAAAGAGTTCCCCACCAGTCCGAGCCTAATTGCACTACTGCCGCCATTCCTTCTACCTATAAATGAGGCCCAACCTACATCATTACTAACCTGAAGCCTTTAATAGCGACGCAATATAATTCTGTGATATTTTTTAACTTTACAAAAAATACATTAAATATAACTAAATTAAGGTAGTGTTTGGCCTAACAATAATTTACCTTAAGAGCTCCATGAAGTAATACGCAAAAATTTGGCACTTTACTGGGATCTAAAATATTATCCTCATCAGTTGATCCATCCGTACTAGAACCTTCCTACAACAACGAAAAAATTAGGTTTTTATAAAAAGCAGATTAATTCAATGAAAACTACTCTTGAAGAAATTAATTTACCTTTGTGGGTGTTTTGGATCCATAATTTTCTCGAGTATTGTTATTATTATTACCTGCCTGAGCCTGGGGTATTATTAAATGTTTACTTATAGCTATTGGTGTGCCTAAAATATAAAATTTTATATCAGATTCCACATATTTCTATCAACTTTATGAGCTTATTTTTTTTATACAAGGAAAGCAAGCATACAGTAAGTGTACATAGTGAGTGATTTCTGTCGTCCACGGACTCTTCTGAGACCAGTAAAATGAAGAAACATGTTGCCAATCTTAAGGCGTAACCCATATTACATCATTTGCCATTTTTAGTAACGTTTTCCTGCTGGCCTTATTTTTATTTTGTGTATTCGCAAATTCATAGACTGAAGTCGAAATGCTCACAACACTTCACGACTTTTCCATTTAAGAACGGTACCAGCTACGGACGGAACTTATAAATTATTAATAGTTCATCCCACCACATTTAATGCTCGAAATGCCGGTCTTTTAGACACTCGTCAGGCCATGGGCAACCCGTGCCCAACGCAGAACAAAAATTACATGTTTTGAAACGCAACTGCGTTCCGACCGGGACTCGAACCCGGTTGCTTTGGAGTCGTCTTCGCATTATCTGACTGCTAGGCTGCATAGCCTCAAAAGGTTGAAATAGACTTAAAATCAAAAATATCTACCTAAGTCCTGCTGTGTTATAAACCCAATGACATGTAATTGATTAGAGATGGTATAAGTAGCCGCAAGTCCTTCATGAGATGCTGGTTGTGGTGGAGGAAAGAGCTGAACACGAGCTTCCAGCTGTCCACATTTCAATGAGCACCAAAATTCTTGGTATTGTTGCTCACAGAGACGTGTCATAGCTGCTACTGCCTGAAACATGTTATTCTAGTAGTATATTAATTATTAGTAGGCTTAGGTTTCAAACCAATTTTGACATCACAATCCAATTAGAACTTGCATCATAATTACACTCGTAACTTTGAATTTAAGCAGAAATTTGTCTACTTCACTTACCCCAGGCACATTTAACTGATCTGGGCAATAAATAGCACCTCTTGATATGTTACCAGTAGAGCTGTTTGGATTACTAGCCAAGTCAACTATCTTCTGGTACAGAGGCATCGCTATGAAGATTAAAACAATATCAAAAAGGTTGATACAATAAAATATTTTACTAATTACTAGCCTTATATACTTGCTTTGTCATAATTTTACTAAATACTAGCCTTATATACTTGCTATGTTTTCATTCATTCTTTCTTCATTCCCAAACCAACCGAGCATCCCATTCTCGATCTCTGGCACTGTATCCTCCCTCGCACCAAATCTCTCTCGTATGACTCCATTTTTCATTTTATTCTCCTGACTAACACCACACATAACCGTTAATGCTGTTATTTCAACCTCATTTATTCTCCTTTCGTACTTCTTCTGCCACAGCCAAAATTCGCTATCATATAAGAGTGTAGGAATGACCAGTCCTGTATGCGTAGCAATTGAAATATGTGTAAATTTATTATTGCTAAATATTTTTACCTTGCTGCAAGCATTGGTCATTTGGTGCAACCACAGGAAGTACATGTATTTTTACTGGATATGTGGGTGGTAGTGGGAGAGCCTGGATGATACGATTTCGTCCTATTTGACCTGCCCCACAGGTTCCATCTGTCACCTAAATATGTAATTCTTATTAGGTATGAAAATAAAGTGATTCACACTTGAAATGTAATTTTTGTACTATACCAGGTAATTTATACAAATTAGATTTTATTATATTAAGAGTAGAACACACTAGACAATGTCTTATCAACCAGTAGGATCCAAGGACAAATAAAAGGATCCTTAGTAAAAAAACAATAAACAAAAAATAAAGTAAGGCCAGCAGTGCATACTCTAGATGATGATACTGATCTTGGAGGTGTCCATGGGCTATAGGAATCGCTTAGTATAAGTGTGCCTTCCTATTGCATAAAAAAGGTAATAGAGATAAAGGTGTATTAAGTTTAAAACATTACAATTTTACTATTTAGTATTAGGCAGTTAGAATATAATTATATACCAATACAATCTGCATAGGAGTTTGATATCCCCATTCATTTAATATTAACTGATTCACACCAAGAAGAGCCGTTTCAATACAAGTTTTATCCCCTTCTTCTAGATGAGGTAGTTTTGCTCTAATGTTGTCATATTCACGAGTAAATGGAATAGTAACTAAAACAAATAAATCACGTACATAAAAATAAAAGAAATAATTAAAATAACCTCTCCAGTGCTCATATTTTTACCTTCGTATATAGAAGAAAATGTTACTAGGGCTACATATTCTAATTTCGTGTGCATACATAAATAATCAAGAAAAGTGTTTATTGCTGCTGCAGCAATCGTAAGGCGAGTATGACTTTCTGTTGAGTCTGAAGATGCAACCGGTCGACTCATAGAAAGAGAAACATCCAATAATATAACAGTCGGCATTTTCGTTATATTATCTTAAGAAGTTAATTTACATTGGTTCACCGAAACAGTCTTATTAGTTTAACACGGTTAATAATAGAATATTTCTGCAGTTTTTATTATGGTAACTTGTTTGTATTTCATTATTTATATTCTAATTTATC
>JAOSYY010010666.1:0-24271 GCA_025727935.1 Hebomoia glaucippe
ATTTTCATAAGGTTCGGTCGAGCCGTTTCGGAGGAGTTCAAGTTCGAACACCGTGACACGAGAATTTTATATATTAGGTAACATGTTAGAAAACTGGAAGTGGTTGGTGACATCGCAAGATTGCTCGTTTCTTGTTTAAGTCGAACAGACTCATACTTGGCCACATCAGGTTTATACCTATATAGATAAGTAGGCTTTATCTCAAGTAGACATGATACATTACAACTATATAAATACATTCAAAATAGCACTTTGTCAATAATCAGCACTAGTCTGAATACTCAATTATTCTTTTATATCACCATCTTTGTGATTTTAATTTGATTCTAATTTACGACTAATTGACAAACCAATTTTTAATTAAATGCCAAAATGGGGTGTTAAAAAGAGGTGTCTGTGTGTAACACCGTAACAGTTAAACGAATCCACTGATTTTGATGCGATACTTTTTACAAATATAATTGAGACGTTTTTTAGTTATAATTTTTGAAGCTCCGTATAGGTCTTAAGATAGATATTAAGTTACGCTTTAAAATATATGTGCGTGCGACTACTCTAGGAATCCTTAATGAAAGTAGTAAATCATTGACAGTATCATTAATGATTTAATGATATCGTTGAATTATCTTAAGCGTATGTCTCATGCTCGTCTATCATAAATATAAAGATGTTTAAAAAATACACACACTCCATAAAAAGTTTCATTTCGAGTCAATTACAGGTAATTACATTTATTCTTAAGATATTTAAGAGAACACTTGTTAATATTTGTCAGTAATAAATTAAAAATTCCAGTTGCGTTTGAATCGCTTTTACAGGAACTTAACTGAAGCAATTTTCAAGAATTTTGGTGAGATCGAGGAACTTGAACACAACGTTATAGGCTACATTTTCAACAGAGAAATAATTGAAGTTTGAATGAAGGCTCTTTTCAAAGTTTTCCTGTTAGTTAATCAGGCTAAAACATACATAGATTTAGGTACTATTTGATAACCGAAATCAAATGGATTTATATGATGTGCTTTATTCCAGAAAAAAAATTACGAACGAAGTCGCGGTTAGAAGCTAGTGATTTTTAGTCCTGAAAATAATGTTAAATCACAGAACACTACTAGGGTTATTATAAATTAGTAGACATTGAGACATTGATCAAGAAATCTCCTACTAAAATCTATTAAGTAAGACACGTCGTGTTTCGATGTCAGTCATAACAAAACAATAATAAAACATCATAATTTTACTTCTATAAAATAATGATTTCTCAGAATATCCGTGTGGCAAAACCAGCCGCTACAAAAAAAAAACGATTCCAACACTCACGGGATTCCCGTTGTACGTCGTAAGGATCTAAAGTCAATACGCCTTGCAGAAACGCCAAGGAATATCTTTCAATGATACTATACATTACAAAGACTAGTATTGCCCCGTGGTTTCACCCGCGTCATTTGTTATTTTTTGTGAAAGTGATGACGTAGTAATACAGACACTTTTCATATAACTATAAGTTATTATATTATTATATTTGGGGAGAAATATTATAGATCTCTCAGAAAAATACACGACGAGTGTTAGATATTCTTCGCTCGCGTTCACGTAGAATAGTTAACCACTTCTATTAATAAAGGTTGTTAGCTATATATAAAACAAATTAGGCTATTTATTTGAGACAAAACAGAATTCTGCAAATAACAATCTTTAAAATTAACATCCGATTGATCGCGTAATGTTACTTTGTAGAAGTAGCAAAAATAATACCTACATACATTTTAACGCAGAGAAAACCAAAGGGCATCGTAAGTATTTGATGCATGGAAATACGTTACATAAGTATTAACTAGCAATTTCACGCAGTTGCTACCGTGTTAATTTTCTTTAGACATGATAATCATAAAATCATAAGTTAAGCCTTATGGCATTAGGTATCTGATAATGAAAATCTCGTCAAAAATCGGCATAGCCGCTCTGCAGACTAGCCGGAACATACCTATAGACAGACAGATTTGTAAATTGTCTTTCTTTTATAAGTAGCGTACATGTTTTAGAAAGGAGCTATTATTATCACAAACAAACACTTAAGTTTATTTATTTGTACTACTTACAGATAATATACATTGTTAGTCCGTAATTTAATTAATAATTTGAACAAAACATTAAATACAAAATAATTAGTAATGTAGTACTTTCGAATTAACGAATTTTGCGGGCGATTAATTTTTAAAGCAAATAGAGTGCGTATAAGGTAAAAACAAATCGATCTTACTAATGTAACTTCTAAAGTTTCACTACGTTTGGCCATTGACTGACTAGAGCGGCATAGAGTACCTAATATATAAGTAAGATAATAAACAATTTAGAGCAGCAATTTAGATTTAGAATTTTTAAGATTTACATAATATATCTTGTCACACGTTTAGCGTAATTTAGATATGAATGCCTTACGCAAATAATAGTTATTACAAATTCTAAACGGTGTCCACTCTTTAAAATTATTCCAAAAAAAATTGTTACCAATAAATTCTCTTTGCCTAAATATCATTAGGTACTTTTAATCAAGTTGTGTCAACCGGATAAAAATAAATATTTTTCTCTAACATAATTACCATTATGTCGCTCATAAATAAAAGTTCGCACAGAGTATAAACGCGAGCACAGACTTTCACTGTTCACAAATTCGAAATTCGAATTACGCGTAACTTATCGAAAAGCGCGCGCAATCTTGAGACGCGTATAAGCACGTCACATTTCGTACTGAGTGCAAGCAACAGTGCCGTGCGAAGGTGAATGGGAGCAGTAGGGTTGCGCCGCGGTCGTGCGATGGCTTGTCGATAAAGAATCTATCGCGGTAGATTACTAAATGTATATTCGATAAATCCTCTGAAATTAAGATGACAATCCCTCCATATATCCTTGGTATGCAAATGTGTCAACATGTACACTCTTTCTATCGCTTAACAACTAAACCCACGTTATAAAATCATGTAAGAAAACTGTGATCGAATAATGAAACAATTTAATCAATATATTAAAATTACTACTTTAGAAGCTGGCCGGTGCCACGGAGAAATATAATTCTTATTTTATCAATTAGGATGTACTAACATTTTTGAAAACGTTGGTTGCAACACTACCCAACATAATATGTCATTATAAAAATACTAAGACTTACATAAATATGAGTTAGATATTCACATGTTTAAACAAATAATTAATTCTTGACTGAACCATTTTAACAATCACAAAAAGTTTATCGATAGCAATTGCGGACATCACTAATCCGATTATGTACCAATCAAGCCCATAATTCCAATATCTCTAAGGATCGTAAGGTAAATAAGAATCTATTCGATTGTAATAGAGTACAATTTTCTTAATAAACTTTTGATTGAGAGGAATAAAGATTAGATTGTTTAAGGAAAGTTCACACTGAAATGATTTGAAGTACACATTGCTCTGTCTGTCTCCTTGGTAACTCTTGTTCAATAGTTGTCTTATACCCGGTTAAAAAACGCAAATGAAAATACTGAACTATTTATTATACTCTTAATTTTATCTGAAAATTCTGTCAAACACGATGTTATATCCCTCAGATAGTATGTAATTTAAAAATTTCTTTAGATAAGCATGAACGATGAAAAAGACGATATTATAGAAAAATAAATTGATTTTAGGGCGCCATCTAGTAGAATATTTTAAAACTAACATCGTAATATTGAGTTTAAGCTAAAAGTTAACAGACGGTGCGACGTTATATGGATGACTGAAGGACACTATAGTGACTGGCTTTGTTATTTGAATATATAACATATCATACAAAAATACTTAATTTCCTTAATTCCTAAATACGGATTTAGTTTAAGAAAATAAATTTCATGAACGTTTTGTCCGATCACTTACATAATAGTCAATACGTACATAGATTGCTTTACAAGCTTGAATGGTTTTATTGCAATTATTGAACAATAAACTGACATTTACACCTATTTCTATTTCTTTCTATAGAAATTTAAGAAATACAGACTTAAAAATCTGTAATAAAAGATTAAATTAGTAACAAAGCTTTAAGAAATTCTTAGACATCAAATTTTATAGAAAAAAATGAGGCATCAATTATATCTGTGACTAATCATTAATTTAAACACTATCATAATCTGTACGACTCCATAACTATGTAAACTATAAAGCCATTCACTTAACTAGATCCAAGATTAGATTTAGACTCTAAAGATGTGTAGATACATCAGCTATAGAGACAGATAGTAACTCACCCTGATTTTTCTTTTTCCACCATTTCTGTAGTTTCATCTGTAAACAAGATTAGAAAGGGAATCATAACTACTTATAATTTTTAAACAGGGAAGGAAATATTTTTCTTTATGTGAATTCCACAAAATCAAAAATCTCACAATGTTCACAAAAAACACAGCATGTTATTTAAATTTACTACAGTATCTTAAATTAACTTTATCTGATAATATAGAACAGGCTTCAGCTTTCAACCGACAATTTTTTACATGTTTTGCTCAAATAGTGACTCTAAAAAAATTGTTATCAGTGATAAAATCACTTCAGTACATATTTAAAATTCTGTAACTTTTTGTGTATATGTGAATTTTTTACATAGCAACTAACAATATTATTTAGTAATAATTAAATATTCATAGCTACTCACTGGCACCTGTTGTTCCTTCAGTAGTCATTATCACATACTTTCTGTTATTACTTGTCTTCTTCCTCTGAAACAATCAGTATTGCGATTGTAAGGATAAATGACCAGGCAATTATAAAGTATAGCAAATACCCTACAGCTTATGAATACAAAAGTTCATTTACACATTTTTGTTATTAAAAAAAATTGGCCATTGAGGTTACAGGTGTAGATAAATTATGATTATATATGTCAATAGTTGATCACTTTATCTCATATTATATCTATTTAATTTATAAGGCATACCATAAATAAATATTAAATTCATTTATAAAGCATTATTATTTACTAAGGTTTATCTACAGCTTAAGATTAATTTTGGCAAGCCAAAACCAAGCTTGACCTAGTCTTGAGAAATTCAAAGTAATATTATATAAAATAACTAGCTAATAAAATACTAGATTTTAGTACTATATTTATTATTTTTTTATTATATGTTACTAAGATTAAACTTTTGTTGCATGTACATGTTAAAAATGTATTTACTTATTTATTTTAAAATTTTATGTATAAATATGATGTTATGCTTACTCTATTGAATGTGGTAACTTGATACTTAACCCAGAATTCTAGTATAATTTGACTAAATTTATAATGCAATAGCCTAAAAATAAATATACTATATAAAACACTTATGTATGTATTATTTTTATCTATGATATCAAAATAAATAAATGGATCTCATTTAGTCAAATAATTAAAAACAAAAAAAATATTTTAAATATATTAGATAATAAGTATTTATTGGACTTTAGTTACAAATGTTACAATAACCTTAAACTCTCATAGATATGAGTTAAATTGAGCAGAACAATTCTTAATCTATCGGATATAAGATTGAGATAATTAATTTATTATAAATATAATAATAATATAGAATATTAATATAACCCATATTAATACATTTTTGAAACAATTAAAAATAGCACAGGCCATTCTACATTTGTAATCAAGCGGCATTTTTTTATGCAAATTTTACGTAAATGGTAAACACTTTTACTTTTCGAAAAGGTCTTACCTTTGTTAAATAATTAGTAAAAACATAGAATAAATTAGTTACTCATCGATATTGTTAAAAAGGGGTACTTACGAACCACAAAGAAACGTTGTTGACCTTTATTTAGGACATATAAACACTTATAAACACTAGCAAAATGAGGAATTCTTCGATAAATGCAAGTAATAACACGAATCTCCTTTTATGTAATTTCCACAGATTTTTCAACACAGCCACGTAACTACCCTATATATTTTGATTTATTATTTGTCAAAGGCACAAATTTAGAATACTAAACTCGCGAATAACTTGTAGAAATACTATTTTTATAATATTTCTAATTGAGATGGAAAATAGAAATTTCGAAATCGGGTGTCTTTTGTGAATTTGTCATTTAACAAATCGAGACAGTTTGACAGCTCTCAGAGCGGCAGCTAAAAGTATCTTGTTTAATTAAGAGAGCATTTAAATTTTAATATAAAACCAACATTATTAACTTCTTGTTGTTTCTTTACTAACAAAGTGTAAAATCGTTTGGAGTAAAAAAAATAGAAAATAATGGTTTAAAGGTTTCGTTTCTTTTATGAATTGTTCATTAATGTCATGTGCCAATGTCAAATTTTAAAATAAGTCGTCAGCTGTCGTCAATGCAATTTCCTGTTTAGTTTAACAAAATTACAAATTATAATATTAAAAGCGAGTTCGTTGTGGGATGGTACCGTGGAAAAGTTTATATTTATTTTAATATCGAATACGTAATTATTAAAGTTTTAAAATAAAACATGTCGGGTCACAATGTAAACGTGTGCGATATCGGCGATGATATTAAGGATAAGTTAAAAAAGTTTCGATTTCAGAAGCACACATCAAACTGTGCACTCATCCTAAAGGTAAATTATAATCTAAAATAGTACTTATAACACGCAAGAGTAACGTAGATTTTAATAGTTAAAAATGTTAAATACGTATTCATACAATACACACAATAGAAGTCTGTTACAAGAATAGTTGACATAAAATTCGATTTAACACTATTTCTGGTTCATTAATTGTACTTAATTTTTAAATACTTCCGTAACTATTTATATATTATGTATCTTTCAACTACAAAATCTTAAAAATACCAGTATTTACTATCTATGTTGTTCATACTGCTCTTATGTGGGTGTGTTGTCCAGCCAAGTTTTATCGTTGCGTGAGTCAGAAGCAATGTATATTATTTCAAAGTAAGTACCATTTGTTACATCCGGACTATCATTAGTACATAAATAGCCACTTATCTGTATAAAAGTTGGTAAAATCTACAATCATATAGGTACAAATTTATTGTTTATCGAAATTATTGAAATTAGGAAATCATCATTATTTTAATTTACTATGAATCAAGTATCATTTATCAATTTTGAAATTATAGACTGCAGTATATGATTCATAATTATAATAAATTGTAAACTAGATAAGAGATATATACAATTGTTATTTCTGTGATTTGTATTAAATTGACTGTTCTTGTTGGGGAATTTAATTATTTTGTAATAGGCATAAACAACTAATTTATGAGGTTTACCAGTTGGCAGGCAATCAACTTAGTTGGCACTACACATGTGTTAATGTTTTTGTTTTGAACATTATAACATTAATATATTGAACTTAAATAAACCTTCCCATTGCATTACACTAACTTTCCCTCTATCATGCATTTTTAAACTTATTTGTATGCTACCCATAAAGATTTTGTTTAATAATCTATGATATTATTTTATATTACTTAAATAGAATATTTTTTTAATTACAGGTGAACAGAGAGAAGCAAGCTTTGGAGGTTGATGAAGAATTGGAGAGTATAGAGTTAGAAGAGTTGCAAGATGTCCTGCCATCTCATCAACCCAGGTTCATTGTCTACAGGTAGGGCTCCGTAGTCACAAACTTCTATTTGTATTATATGTACATATCTAATGAAATTTTTGTCACTCCAGTTTCAAAATGGAACACAATGATGGGCGAGTGTCATTCCCAATGTGTTTTATATTCTACACTCCTAGAGATGCTCACATGGAGTTACAGGTATGATAAGTTTTGATATGTTTGCGTCATTATCTCAATATTGATTTGATTTTTAACAATGTTTATTTCACTATTACGAGCAAGAAACTTCTAACCATATTTTTATATATAGTAAATTACAATTTCACTTTTATCATGTAACAGATTTTGATAGTACCTGATATGCATAGCTTTATTATGGAGCAGGAACACTCTGAAATTACTTTGAATTATGTTGTTTATGGAGATTAAGTGTCAATAAAATTAATTAACTTAGAGTTGCAGGTCTAATTTAGCCGCCCATGTGGAAATTTCGATTTTTGTTGTAAGACTTTGGTTTTGTAATCTATAGGTGATGTATGCGGGCACTCAGCGCGCCCTTGCGGCTTGCGCCGGCGCGCCGCGCCTTCTTGAAGTGCGGGAAATAGACGAGCTCACCAGCGAGTGGCTTCATGATAAGCTGCAACGATAGACTACATACCACAGCTTTAAAAAAACGCCACAACCTATCATATTGTATTCTTACACTTAAAGTTATAATTTTTCTTGGACTGATTAGCTTGCCACAAAATAAATGACATACATATTTATTTTTAAGAGACAAAAATTCAGGTTGTTGGTCCTTGTTTGATGTACTCTATATATATATATATATAACAAAGATAATTTATTATTAGATGTTACATAGTTTGCGTCAAACATCTTGGCATTTTTAATGTGCAGAAATTGTTATTTATGTCACATTAAATTTGGAGCAAGACGCGGGTAGTATCGTAACATTATTTTGAGAGTGCTATCGAGTCATTTGTTCATATGCGTACCTCCCACTACTCTAGAACTTGCCAAGATATTTGCCGTCGTCTATACATACTATTATTAGAGAGAAGAATAATGTATTAAAAAGTAGTACATCTACGCAAATGCCATTTTAAAAAGCAATTTTTAATAGTATTATTAATTATATTGATAAAATTTATATTTCGATTTTTTTGAAAGTTATTTCTAAAACTATTTACAATACCTTTCTCCAGCCTCTTCTAACAGTGGCACCAAAATGTAGTTTTAATAAATTATACTCATACAAGCAACAAATAAACACCGGTTTTATAAAATTTGATGTTTTTAAAAGTATATTTTTTAGTATAATATGTAACATTCCACCTTTGAAATATATCAATACTGTATAAATATAATGATACTCTATGTAAGAATATATTTATCTTAAGGATATACCATTTTGTGATGTGTTGCATTTAAATGTATTAAAAATTTTAAGAAAATTAAGCACTTGTGTGATTTTATAATAAATTTTATCTATAACATAAATATTTTTATTTAAAAACCAATATCTTAAAGTCTGTATAAAATAATATCTACATTTTAAAAATAAGATCTCCTTAAACAATGAACGGCTTGTTTTAAATAGAAAAAATTAAATCAAAATTGATTCATCTACGACGCCTCGAAGGAATATATGATTTTTAAAGCCTGATCCAATGAAGAGACCTATAAGTTTGACTTGTCTGCCTTCACATACGAATGGGCCGATTCTGATGCGACTTTTTTACAAAGATATTGTGGTCGATGTAGTACTTAGCTATAATTAATAAATATTTGTTTAGGTGTAATATTTGGAGGTCACTTAAAGTCTTAGTATTATTCTTGATGCATCGATACCCCAAACCATTTAAATATATTATCCGATACAAAGGTTATAATTTTTATATAATAACTTTAGTTGGCGTTGCATTTCAACATCATCGTTGCAGTAATTAACGCCCGATCACATAACATTTCAACAATTTATATTTACATTAGTTTAATTGATATCCTTTAGGTACCAAAGTGTAAATTAGATTATATCAGTAGGTTAATTTGTATCTTAAACCAGATCGCACTGACACAATGCCTTACAAATTAACCTAATTAACTCGATTAGTTATAAGTAGTCTAGTAACGTAAAAGTGCATTAATATTTATTCTTCATATAAAATAACAGAAAAAATAGAGCGCCATCTAAAGTTGAGTAGTGAAGAATATTCTTATAGATTCAATAATAGATGGAAGTTTCAAACAGTTGATATATTTTCATTTTAACTTCAGCTACAACTATATTATATCCTTAAATCTATTTTTCGTAAATATAATTTTTGTCAGTATTGGTAAAAATATAATATATAGCACCAACCTTCTTAACACGTTCATTCAAAACTATTTATATAACAAAAAAATTTAAGTAAATTGTGCTTTCAGCTACCATTTATAAGTAGGTGATAGCGCAGTGCAGTGATTATAATTGTGCGATTTTTACATTAAAGACTTACGTATTACTTATTATTACGTATATTCGCCAATTCATATTGAATAACTAACAGAAGCTTTACATTAGTAATAAAACCTTACAATATTTAGCAACAACTTTTATACTACCATAGTTCATGTGTTAACAAAAACTATCTTATTCAAAAACAACTGAAATAAAATAAACGAATATTAAAAAATATTTTTAAATAAGCATATGTTCCGAACCATGCTTTCGAATTCGTTTCGGTGTTTCGTTTTGGACGGAATTTTAATATTCCCACACGTTTAATAGTTCAAAATGACCATTTTTACAAATAACATATGGACCTTTAACAAATTACATAAGCATGTTGAACCAGGCCAACATTACAAACTCTTAGTATAACGAAAGTTGTACTAAGAGCAACTTCAATGCGTCCATCAATTTTCAACTAAACATCTCTCGTACTATATTTTATCCCCATCAGCTTAGCAGATTTGGTGGTACATCCGGTAAGATCTATGCCGTGTTTCATCATCTCGCTATACGGCAGCTCAGCTAGCACCTGATAACCGCACTTTGCTGCTAACACCTGTGACGTGGTTGCTGTGAAAACTGTAGCCACTGCTACCAGCCCAAACACTTTGCAGATCTCTTCCCTGAAATTTTATATATCACTAGAGTTGTCCCGCGGTTTTACGTTTTTGATTTTACCTATACATGGTACATAATAATGATTTAAGAAAATATCAAAATCGGACCATCCGTTTTTGAGATAAGCCTGGGAGTCTTTATTAATTATAGTACCTTAAACATCAGATCTTTACTTTGCTGACAACTAGTACATTTTATTATTCTTCTGCATTTCGAAATCAATACCATATTATTTGTACCTGGCTGCTATAATCCTGGCGCCTATGTTCTGCCCCCTGTGCCTCGGCATAACTGTAAGTCCGCTGGACGTCAGAAATTGTTCGACACCAAAATGCTCAAACACATCGACTAACTCTTCGGCAGCTATCAGCGTTCGAAGCAGTTGTTTCCATTGTTCACCTTTGATCTGAAAGTTTCTCATGTTTTCTATTGGTTCTTTGTGAAAAATTAAGAACTAAAACGTACACATAGATAAAGGCGTACACTATCAAAGTCTTCTTCTTCGTCTTCTCGACTCTTTACCACAAGAATATTGAACCCCACCAGTTCAACAGGCTGACCACCTTCCTCGGTGAAGCAAGCTATACAGATGCCCTGGTCTGCTATCGCCTCCCAGTTTGATCTGATGGTGTGGATCGAGGCCGGATCATTTTGAATCTCTAGAAACAAGCCGTTCTCATTTCCAAACTAATACTGTCTTTGTTACATTTTTATGGTTCTAAGCCTTGATGAATTATCACGATTTTTATTTTATAAGGGGTCATCATCAACATGTGTAATGTTCATTACAAAAAATATATAAATGTTATGAGATCTAAATTAAGACTATAAAATGCTATGTACAATCTGTGTTAGGTGTCGACAGATTTACAATACTTAATATAGAGATACCTTGTAAAATACTATAGCAGAAATATGTAGATGACTTTAAGATAGAATCAAATTAAAAGAACCAGTTAGCTGTTGTTTTAGTCATGGGATTAAATAGACAACAACAGAATTATCGCTACACCCCAGATAGTCTAGAAGAGTGCTATACCTAATACTTGACAGAGCGGCTCATCCTCAATAAAAGTCTTCTGCATCATGTCAAGACATCGCTTTCGCCAGCTCTCGTCCATATCACGGATTTGGTACCTGTCATAAAAGAGCTTAGCAGTATTGCCATTGGCATACAGCAATTTTAAGGTTAAAGTTATAGAGAAGAAATTCCAGTATAATTTTCAAATAGCTCGTTTAAGGCACTATACATAAGCATGTCTCATTAATTAAAACATTTACCATGGTTTCGGGCTTACATATTTTTGGTTGTTTCACTGATATTTTCCTCATAATATGAATTATTTACTTACATGTGCGCTGGTTGTCCATTCCTCTCCCTTCCTTGGAATCGGCTCCAGACACGGCCAACTGGAACGGACGCCGGTCGTTTCCAATGCATATTTTCCGACTATGGACTGAGAAGTATATAATAATGAAGTCACGTATGGTATGTGACAAATATGTACATTTTTTGTCTATTTTACTTAAGTTTTAGAGTGCTAAAATTTCGGGGGTAAAGTATTGTCTATATTTACACAGTCTTATCTACCTTCATATTAATAGGTATTCATAAAAATGGTAACAGTCATATAGGCGGGAAAGAGTAACACATAAATTAACTCTCATATTTTTCAAACATTACGCATCAGAAAAGCAACCTTAACATTTTGTATGGTGATTTTGAGCATTTTAATATATGTTTACAATTAAATATATTGTAAATAAATATGCAAAATATTGAAATCTAAAGTTTGCGACTTTTCCCCGCGGTATATTTTGACATATGTCACAATTAAGTGCCGCCATTTTGTTGTATACGAAAATTATGGTACTATAATATAATGAATATTAAATAGATTTACCTCAATAGTCACAGGGAATCACAAATATGAAGGCGATACTGACGTGTGGTTGATTAAAAGCAAATTATGCGCACAAATTTGTGTAGCGTATATTGCTATTGTGTAATCTCAAAAGCAACCTTATCTACTTGTGATAAGGGACACTCAAACAGTTTTGACCAAGTATTGGCTATTTATAAATTTATCAAACTGTGTTTCCATTATACTTTTTGATTTTTATCATTTTTAAAATAACTCTATAATGAGCATAGTTAAATCAATTTATAGAAAAAACAATATACATTTTTTTAATTTTTCCCAAGAATACTGACTCCATAGCGTTCAGCGTCAGAGTTATCATTTTCGTATTTTGTTCAAACAATGCGCAAAAACGTTACAAACTTGCCTGTAAATTAATAAAAATTGGCTTACCTATAAATAATAATAGCCCCGACAGCTTCCACAATTTAAATTTTATTGTATAAAAATATGACGATGAATGAAATTTTGAATTTATTTACTAAACAGATGTAGGAATCAAACAGGAGTTTTGAAGTGAAGAACAACCTCGTCGTGACGTACGACGTCTGACAATGAGCACGGGTCAAGAAGCGCTCGCGCAACTGAACGCACACACGCATATTTAAGCGTGTGTGTCACCTTGACCAGCTCCGCACTCTGCTAGATAGAGTCCGTTCATCAGTATTCAATGTACTGGACAATTTTTGATAAGATATTGATCATATATTTTGTAATACTATATGATACCAATGGCGGCCCGCAGTTTCAATTTTCGTTGATTTAAGATGGTGATGATGATGAGGATAATGGTAGGTTACCGCGAATTGACCCAAAATGATAAAATAAAGTAGCCTGTTATAACGTCTGCTATTAGCCAGTGAAAGTCGTGTCAAAATCGGTCCGGTTGCGTCAAAGATTAGGCGGAATAAACAAACGAAATGTCGAGTAGTATATACTTTTATTACTTTTGAGAAGTAATTGTATATAAATATACAAACAGACACATTAATTTGATTTATATGTACAAATAGTTTAAAGAAGTTTGGAGCCTATGATCGTACCTGAGCATACTTCTAAACGCAACGAATTTTAATCCTGGTTTTTTTAATATTATTACTGAAGGCTTGTAGTAGCAACCTCTTTAGGTTTACTAGTAAACAAGGGTCCCCCAAGAATTTCCAAAACAACTGGTCACCTGCAACCTGCATCCGGATTGTAAAAAATAAATGGTTGTACGGAACGCCAAATAACAGAAATCTATCAGCATCCAATTGTTTCACTAGAGCATAAAAAATCAAACTGCTTGATTTTACGACCTAGAGTTGCTATATTTAGACTCTATGGATTTATTTATAAAAAATATCAACCCACTATAACATTGCAATAGAACTCTTATTGTTGTTGGAAAATAACATTCACAAGAGCAAAACTATCTTTTAACGGGATTTTTAGTTTATTGCCAAAAAAAAAAACGACAAATTGTCATTTGAGTCTTTTAACAAGCTAGTTTTTAGAGATTTTATAAACATAGCTTTGTAACTGTCATTTTCTGCTGAATCATGACTTTTTCAGTGGCATTGTCTCGGTTATCTTTAAGAGTATTTAAAAAATATCCTAAGACGTGAATGAATGTAAGCAAAACTGGGGAGCAATGCTAGTTTAAGAATAGACATGTTTTGAAATCCTTCATTTTTAAAATACTGAGAGTCACATTATTCTAAACTTAGTAAACAAAAGATTAGCCGGCAGACAAGGCGCAGACCGAAAGCTTTGTTTAATTTCTTATTGACTTATAAAACAAAAATATTGTCTACTTTCAGCGACTCAGCAACTCAGTGGGAGCTGTCGCGTTGTAACACTGAATATCAGCGGCCAACGCTCACGAAAATAAACAATACGCTTCTACGAATTCTCTCCAGGTGCTATATGATAGTGATGGACGGAAAACATAGTTATTCACAGTTTATTAGTTATTAAAAAAATTCAATGCAGACATAAGAATTCTTGCGTGGCCCGCAGTAAATATCGCAAAAAATGTAATTTACAATACTCCTACATGTGTCATTCATTCATATGTTAATTCCTTAACTTTTAGGTGCAATAATACTCGAGGAATAGAGTAATCATTTCCTCGACAGCAGCTGGCACTAAGAATCTATAATTAAAATTTAATTATAAAAAAAGTCAATTCAATTAATGACACAAAATTGTACATTTTACAAAGTTAAATTGCAGGTTTACTGAAACGCACCTAGTACTATATGTTTTCTATAAAGACTCTACTTATTAATATAATAACCAATGTTTTCGCTTTAAAAAATACATAAGTAAATTTATTCAATTTGAATCGTAAAACAAAAACGTAGCTCAAAAAGTAAATAGCTAAACGTAGCTGCAAGCAACGAATTCATCGATAACTACTTACACATCACTAAACCATCCGTAATTTTATATTTCCCCAATCCCGATTTGCCCAGTTTCCCGGCGGTTTTCAGACGGAGCGCGGCGCGCGGGCGCACGTCCGCCATATTGAATTCGCGCGTATTTTCCGTTCAGAAATAAGTGTTTTAAAAATAATTTTATCTCTCTGTTGTGGACTTGTGTTCGGCTTTCTTTTGTAAGTACTGTGTTGTGTTAAAAATAAAACTGAACGTTATAAATGTTTATTTTGATTGAAACGTATGAGGTTTCCCTCCAATAATTTTCTTAGCTTCAAAGGCTGTATCGTAGTGCAACTCAGTCGATTTTCCCAATTCTGTATGGCATTGCGTGTTCCCTCTGAATTCTCAGCCGATAATAAACTTGATAGTAGCGACAATTACCACGTCGCCCGTGATTGCTTTAATATTCGGAGACCAAATTCCAATAGTGTATTGATTGTAGAATAGAAGATGGTGGCAAAACAATTTATGAATACACATTTTAACATTTTAAACGTCCTCTAGACTTTGTTTGGTGTTCAAAATAATACTAAGTAATTATCACAGTCTTGCACGGACAATAAATCGTCGTACTAAAATCAAGTTTTTGTTTATTTATAAAATGTCGTGACGCCAAAACCTTTTAAAAGAGTATTGCGCACGAATGAGTGTGATATATGGTGTAGGTACATTTTTTTTATATTTTGGAAAATGTACATTTGTGAGTGATATAATTAAAAATCAGATATGGATACATGATTAATTTTATAAAAAACAAACTACTTAATCTACTCATAAATTTCGGTCACATGGAAGTATGTAGATATGCATTTTTACATATAGACTATAACATAACTTTACATAATTATTAATTTCATTAATATATTCTAGAATATACTGATGGATAGAGATTTAATATTTACCTTATCATATTAGCATTTTTTCGCTCCATCAGGTTAGACCAGCTGTTTTTGTTATCGTCCTTCATTGCGGGTTCTTTTTTTTAGTTAAGTAACGTATTTTTTATGAAACTGACGTTTAATTTAGTTGTATTTACAAGATCGAGCGTAAATAATGCTAATAAAAAGTGTGAAAATATGTCTTTTTTTAGTCACGATCCTTTCATAAAAGGTGTCATTAGTACAATCACCCGTCTTCGTTTTCGGGAGCAGTCCCCAAACACTCGTATATGTAAGGACCCTATTTGGTTATTTTACAACACTTGGAGGTAGGTATAGTGTGATTTCCTTCATGATACATCCTTCAGAGATAAAAATGACTTAAAACATACGAAAAAAAAAGATGAAAAAACATTTTGACAAATCAAATGTGCCTGGTCTGGTCTGTCAGTATTTTTAAAGATAATTCAAGGAATGTATATGCCGGAGTTACGTAGTCAGTTATTCAAATAAAATAAATATATCATCACATCTATATCGGATGCGTATCGATCAATATCAGTCAATATAGAGTTATGCCAAACAACTTCTTTGTTTGAGCGCGTTCTTAGCGCCGAGTTGAGCCAAACTATGTTTGTTACCATCTCATATTAATAGTTGTAGATAAATTCACATTTAATAAACCCAAGTATCTCGCTGATCGTTTAACAGGTTTTGTAGTAGTTAACTTTGTATTTAACTAATTCGTCTCTACATTACAATCCTTTAAACAGACACGTTGAACTCAGGATACTCTTATCCAAGAATTAAAAGGTAAAAAGTGGTTCAGTAAACAGACCGAACCGTCATATCTTCCTTAATAAATGACAAGTATGAAAAACCTTTCAAATCCGATTAATGGTACCTGATATTAAAGCTATAAAAACCTTCGCAGTTATCTTCTTCTGTAAAAGCCTCTCTTCTGGAAAGTCGTTAGATCTACACAATTTGAAAAAACTCCTCAGCCGACGTGATGCCGTTCCATTCGCTTAGGTTCCGTTCTTTTCGGTTTTAAAGATATTCAATAGTATTGTAAGTAAGTATAGTATACTTACTAAGTTCGAAATCAATACGGAAATAAGAACTTTGGTAAAATGGATTTAGTTACATGTTGAGCTAATAAAAGTAAGTTAAAAATAGTTTACAATTGACTGCTCAAACGGTATGAATGATGTTCGACATTTGTACCAAAATGAACTGGGTGAACGTTATACTTACTCTTCAAAGGAATAAAATGTATATGAAAAGATCAGAACTCGTCCACTTGCTTATAGAATTTGTAAACTATTTTAAAATTTGGCATCGCACACGCCAGCGCCCCGACAGTTTCGATTATAATCTTTATTTATGCAATTTCGACATTATTTAACGACATTTTCAGATTGTTTTAATAATCGTAATAATCAATTTTTATATAAACAAATAGTAAGAGATTTATAAAATGATTTATAAGTTATTTTATTAAATGCAATTCATCATATTGAAACCATGAAGACCAATGTATAACATGGAAAGATATAAAAGTATATAACTAATAATAAAAATAATTCAATGTCACACTTATAAGTTGCACTTCTTATTACTCTAATGTTAAATGGTAATTTAAATAACTTGCTAATTGTCACAATAAAACAAATTTTGAATGATTCCTATTTGAAAAAACCTTAGTTTTAAGCTGGGACGACATGACTATAGTTTGTCGGAAGTATTGTCTCTTGTTTAAACTTTTTATATAAGAATGACATGATACTGATATGATCGAGCAGTTCTCGGCAAGGAATCGGAAGATATTGGCAATTTATCATTGTGTAGGTACAAATAGTAATTGATAATTTGCAATAATACAATTACACCTTGAACGAGTCCGCCGGAGGTGAACGATCTAGTAATTATAGAAAATAGGTCGTACGCTTATTTGTTTGTTTTTTTTGTTGTGTGTTTGTCGCTCTGCCAACGCGTTGCTGCGGGCTGGCTGCACAGCCCGGAATCAAAGTAACCTCCTCCAACTTTATGAATGAACAAAGCAATTGATGCGTCAGACTCTTTCAGGAAGAAGTTTACTTCTATTTAAATATTTTGTGCGATTTTAAGATATTTTACGATTGCTAAATGTAGGACTTCCGCGTGTTTCACTGAGTGCCAAACCACAAAAATTTCACCGCGAAGTGTGTGGCGCGTGGGGAGCGGTGGGGCGATGCACCGCTAAAGTGGGTCACTTAAAAATATCATTCGAAATTGGACACTTCATTTTTTATGTTTCAAATAAAACACGAAAAGTTGAAATATTTAACGTGGATAACGGGTTACTGTTGTCGGAAGCGGGCGGAATGATCTCCTAGAATCTCCTGAGAGTCATTTACCGTCGGAAACTGAGACAGACGTTACATTAAGAATTTAGAACAAACTCGTAAGTGTTACCCCTCCTTTTATAACCAATTTGTTAATCTAAAATTTTAATTCGTTTTGAATTAATAATAAAAATGAAAATGAATATCTTAATGGACAATAAACGCTTAATTATATTTCCCCGAAACATTCTAGAGAAATAGTTTAACGTCCAAATAGTATAAATAATCTCGCACGCTTAATCAATCTTAAAAACTATTTATAAATAGTCCGGCATTGATCTTGAGGATTGTATTAAGTTTTAATATATAAGAATAAAAATTAAAAGCTTTTAAGATAGTCGCCATCTCTTATCGGTTAGGGGAAGAAATCGGTAACTTTGAAATTCGTTAATTTTGATTTTGAAAAGCTGGGCTAGACACAACATTACCTTTAATCTGTGACAATATACAATAGATACAGAACAGCTGTAAGTTTTTATACAAGGTGGCTTATATCCTGTTATTTAAAAGACGCATTATCGTCGCATTTTTCTTCAATAGCTTAACCTCTGAATAATGTTGCTGTATTATTTTACGATTTAAATTATGTATATATGTTTTGTTCAGAGAAGAAATTTATGTATAATATAAAGTTTAGTGTTTACAGTTGATCTTGAGATCTCCTGTACTAAATAAAATTGTATGAAAATTAGGTGATCATAAAATTGCGCCCTCAGTGCCGAGTCTTGAGTGTGAATAACCTTAATTATTGTTTGGGATCCCGCCAACATATCTTCAATTATATCGTTTTGTTGTCTTTGTTTGGGTGAAATTAGCTACGAAGGTTGCTTTCAAATTATAACTTTAAAACTTTCAACTTATGAACTAAAGTTTTTTTATATAAAGGATATATGTATAAAAAAAACTTAGTAGTACCACGTAGTAACTGGCTTATGCCAGCGATTGTGCCCGTGTGAAGTATATGTATTATTTATTTATTTCCAGTAGCTTATTTTTACTGTTTTTTAATCTATCGCAATTTTATATATTTTGATTCAACTTATCTGTCCAAGGTACCAAAATGTTTCAACCTAACAACACCAAAACGAATAAATAGTGTTTCCCATACAAAACTAGATGATCCATTTCATCAATTTCATATTTTTATTCTTACACGAAAAATACTCGTACTTTCTTGTTCAGGATTCTCCATAAAACCTCAATACAATTTATAATAGATTGATTCAGTGTTTTAGGCCTGAAAATGTAACAGACAGACCGACATTCACATTCATAATTAGTATCAAATGGTTTGGAACGATAAAAACTGTAGAGACTACCAACTAAGGCTTGTCTATGGATTTAAAAATGCTCTAAATAAACAGAACTGAAATTACTGTATTAATGGGCTACAATGGCACTGACAGACAGATACACACGTTGGAATTATAACATGCGTTTTTTGCGCGTGCTAAAAATAGTTTCGGAAACCTATTTACATTGCCAAGTTACCTGCGCGCTTCCTGTTAAACGACTAAATTACTTTTTTGAGATAAATGGATTTCTGGGACAATGACGTGGAGCCGAGCATTGTTCTAATTTGTCTATAGTATTTTAGAAGAAGTTGTTCAACTTCCTATAAGGCAAAATGGAATTCCGTGACTAATTCCAATCAATTTTAACCGAATGCTCGAATGCTATTAAAATTATTGATACTTAAAGCTTCTGCCTGTGACTGAAACCTCAATATAAAACGTCGTGATATTTCCAAACGAAAATTACAATTACGTTATACCAAAATGACGATACATAATTATTTTCTTCTAATCTAATGTTGTTTTATATAATTATTATTGGTATGAAAATAAAGTAACATATTATTAGAGAGTCGTATCTCTTCAGAGTCGCTTACTTTTCGGGGACGAAGTCCAAGTAACCAGTAACCATTTAAAACTAAAAACAAACTAACTTGACCTCTGCATAGATGTGACAGGCCGACCACAGAGCACGCACAAACTCACCATAGAGTACGCACAGATCAGACAGAACTCGCCGTAAACTGGAAAAGTATTTATATAGTTCGCTTCACGTGCACTGTTGCTCTATTTTTAACTAAACATGTTTAGAGCGGTGTGAATTTTACACATATCCCTTCTAATTATAGATGTTGTACTTTGATGATTAGTTATTGGCAAGGAGGTGGCTTTAATTCTTGATAAACAATAAAAAGAGAGTGGTATATGTCAGGATTGCCAGGCACTCGTAAATTTCGTTTGCTGTGCTACTTAAAAGTTCAAAGTTAGAAAGGTAACGTAGGAATGTTTTCTTCCGATTTACGTTATGAATTTCTGAATGCTTAAAACAGAAATATCGGTCAAAGACATATTACATTTAATTTTGTCATGTGATGATAAATAGCTACCATTTGATGAGCTGCTTCATAAAAACAAGATTCAGACGCAGTTTCTCAGTTCCGTATTATGAACTAAAGTATTTGGTAAATATATCTTTCGTAGATATATAACCTAATTTCAATATAAAAAGTTAAGTCCACTATATATAATCTGCAGACACTTTATACTATTTAAAGAGATTACTATAAAATAATGAGCCTTCACAGAAATATTCGACACAGTAAATTACGTTTTAGCACTTTCTTAGCTACATTCCACAATAAAATATTGCAATATTTATTGAATATATTACGAATATTTAAAGATTCAAATAGTGCATAGCTTACAATTAAATTATCTAAAGTACTAATACCATATATTAGCAGCCATTATCCACTCAATGATGCTGTTGCAAGTTTTCGAACGCTCTGTCGCTTAGCGCAGAGCACTTTTGACATTTGGCGAAATTCCAAAAAATTCACAATTATTTAGTTCCCAAAGTTTTGATTCTTTTAACAGTTCATTTTGGTCTTCGAACTGGGATGACCTTTAATTTGTTAGAACAAATTGAGTCGATTTGCGTTTATTTATTTCGATACGTCAACTGAAAACTTTTGTAATACTTTAAAGAGGATGAAAATTTGTTGAAACAAATTGAGATAGACTTGAATGTTATCTGGATATTTATGTATATACAGTTACACATTTATAATATTTGTTTTGTAACATTTTTTTAGAGTTGCATATCCCCGGTGTAAAATTACAAAAAGTAAATTACCTAGACTTGAAGTGGAATTATATCCAAAGATTAAATAATGGAAGAGAACGATATTACAGCCGCGTATACGAACTTCTCAATAGATTTTCATAAACGTCGTGAAGTGCATATTTAGGTAATGCATTAAGAAATACTTCTAATAAATAAATCGACACGATTGCACATCATGTGGTTACAATTTCGCCGTCAATAAACTAAGAATCTATATTTTTTCCAGTAGGTAAAATAAGTCCATACAATAATGTTT
Organism: Hebomoia glaucippe; assembly: GCA_025727935.1. Taxonomy (NCBI): domain Eukaryota; kingdom Metazoa; phylum Arthropoda; class Insecta; order Lepidoptera; family Pieridae; genus Hebomoia; species Hebomoia glaucippe. The sequence continues at coordinate 21,691 of JAOSYY010010666.1, forward strand.
TAAACTTTGAGAAACCTAGCTGGAGCGGAATAGTTTATTTTCATTGTAATATATCTGCCCGCTGAGTGCGGAACTCTTTCGATACTTCACACGTTTTTAACTCATAATATATCATAACAATATTACTTAATAAAGAATGACTGTATTGTAAATATTTAAAAAAGATATGAACCTCTAAAGAGTTTGTTCTTATATTATAGGCCGATATTGGAAAACACATCCATAAAAGTAAGTTTTACATTTCTTAACTAAACAAGTCATTGTAATACGCAATACCCGTAGTTACATCAAGTAGAAAATCCTAAACAGTTAAACTTATTTATTTATTACCTTCAATCGTCTCCAGAAGGAGTTTCGGTTAAATTACAAAATTTAACAAAAACGGGGATCCCGTTTCGGAAAATGCATGTCAAGTGTATCTGCATATTTACAAAACACAGTTACACATTTTATAGGTAGTTAAATGTTTATTACTAACCGTACAATTCGAAATATAACAATTTCAAGTGGATTTCTCCAGTTATATCCAAAATGGTTCGTTTTAATGTCATCAAACTACACCGTGAAGCTCTTTTATTGTTTATATTTATCGATATTATAACTTTATTCATTTCTTTAAATATTTTAACAAGTCCTCTAATAATATTTGCTTTCCATATTGTCATCATTCAACCAGCGGTGTGATACGAGGTGCGATCTACATACGAGCAAATCTTTATTATCTTTGGCTAAAAATACCAGGTATAAACAAAATCTAGATCGAACAAAGAGTCTGAACAGAATTCTAGATTAAATATAAGTCAAAAGTTTCATCGCAATACATCAGCGTGTTTCTCCGCGCGTGGGCGATGCGCTCAAACTTGCCATTTATTTCAAAATCATTCTGAAGCAGTTATTTTGTTTGGTATACGAGTATGTACAGCATATATTTTCAAAACTTTAGCACTCTTAATATTAGCATATAATAACTAGCAGTAAAATTAAAGTTGCCCAAGTAACTTTTTATAATAAGAGTTATTGTTCGATGATGGCCTGTCAAAATAGGTTCAGCTGTTTTGAAGATTAGCCGTAACAAACAGATAAACAGACGAATATTTTATAAATTATGTATTAATAAGTACCGTATACATATATTTTCATATGCATTTAGAAACGATCGATTACTTTTATCTTAGAAACAGACATGAATTTTATATATTGATATAATATTATTTGTATGTGTATCCCACCCACCTAAATGGCTAACAGAAAATTCTGATTATTTAAAAAAATATATTTTTAAGTAATATTTGGTCGCTTCAGGGATTTAACATTATTTACTGCATCTAGAGTGTATACATACAATCGACACTTGCCTCACCAACTACATAAGCGAGTACCTCTATTTCAAGTACTACCCACCCAGCTGAGTGTTCATTTGTTTTCTGAAACTTCCTATCTGCGGAAGCCTAAGCCTAAATTGAACCTTGCCTAGATAATTGTAAAGGCCACAAGAGCTCTAAAAGCTGGCATAGTTTCCAAAAAATGCCTAATGCAATAATCCATTCAATACTCAGTATACATAGAAGCTCAGGCCAGGAAAACCCCAATGCAGTAGGTACTGCTACAATAATCTCTTTGATCGTAATGCATCGCTTACAATATCAAATATAATTCATTATAATTGCAAATGTACATCTTTATGAGTTTTAAGAAACATTGATCGTGTCGAACTTTTATTTATTTATGACGCAATCGATTTAATTTAATATGAATTATATGTCATTATTATACAGTTGGATATTTTAATCGTCTTATATCTAAAACGATTCAATATCTTTAGATAAAAAAGTTTCTTCTGCTTCTAAAGATCTTTTTGAGATACTTGCTCATTCAATAAATACATGAGTTCAATTTTAAGCTTCAAGTAAATTAAAATGGACCTCTTAACATATACGGCTCACTTATATATTAAAAAAAGAAAACTGAAATATTTCAGGATTGACCGAGGTCGGTGACATGGAGTAGGTATACATTCCTTCTGATGAAAAGACATACATATTTAAATTGATATTCTATGTAATACACAGTCGACAAATTTGCGTAAAACCTCTTCTATCTTTAATATGAGGAAAGATAAAAAAATAGTGAGAATGAGATAGAATATACTGACTATTGATAACATAAAAAATTATTTTTCTACCTATTCTTGGAGTTTCTCTACGCGCCGAGTGCAGCGCTTTACCAACGTTTCACAATCTTTAAAAAAAAAGATTCGTGGTGGTCCTGAAAAAAACTCTTTTTTTTTCTCTTTCTCATATTTTCTGATGGCTCCTCGTCGATATATCTACGTCAAATTATTTATTCTCACATGAATAACGTAAAGGATCAAATATTTATGAAGAAGCTGACAGAGTAATAAATACAATTTAATGTACGCGTTGCGTTCGGTTTTATAAACAAGAGTTATAACATTCTTCAGAATACGACTATTTATAGAATCACTAGTACGAGACTAGTAACAATATTGTTCTTTAAAATTCAGACGTAAATGAAAATTTTCAGCTAATATTAAACTTAACTAATTTTGTATTATTTATTC
>JAOSYY010010697.1:7600-17629 GCA_025727935.1 Hebomoia glaucippe
TTTTTTTAGACAGGTTCGAATTTTATTCCATCCTTTCATCAAAGGTGTCATAAGTACTATCACCTGTTTTCGTTTTCAGAAGCAGTCTTTTTACACCCTATATTCGGAAACTCATAGACTGAAATTATTGCTGCTCGTTGAATATATGTGCGAACTTTTTCCTAGGAGATAGCTTTGATTACAGCATAAAACTTGTTTACGTTGTCAGGCGCCTTGCCTAAATGTTCTGACCTATATTATATCTTGCCAAGATATTTGCCGTAACCTATAACAAATTGCCCCCAGATATCTATATAGACACAACGGGTTGCGCTTTCACATATCCCATTTTCCGGTACTTGGCGCAATGTCCCGTGGGCTGCTACACCCATTACCCCACCATCACATCAGCGATGATGCGCCGAGTCAAACATCGGATCACGACCTATAATAACTCGAGTGTTATCGCACGCAATCCGTTACTTACCTGGTGCAAACTTCTGTACTACAAGATATTTGGATGGGTGAGTTTATATTCAAGAAGTTCTATAACAAGTTACATTTTAAAATACCTAATATTTTCCGTGCCATAGTTTAACGCTTTATTTGTACATATGTTATGGAAGTGTTTTTGTTTACTCGACGTCGTAAAAAAGCATGCAACGTTTCTCGAAAATCAATAAAGATTGACTATTCGTACTACGTGTCAAATGTATTTTTTTAAAGGATTCTTCTGTAGAATAAAATTAAAAAGAGTGGACTAGAAAATTCGAGTATTAGTATTAATATTTTTTAAAAAATACTCCGGACTGATTAAGAGTTAGTGACAGTGCCGGCTTCAGTAGTTCGGGGCCTTTAGATAAAATTATCACGGGGCCCCATGATTTGTTTTACTTTTAGTGGTGGGGCCCGTGGCATTTGCTACTCTGGCGTGGCCAATCCACTATTGGATAGTAAGAGTGAAGAAATATTTTCATACATATTACAGTTATACGGAGTTGTTGGGCGCTGCGCTGACATCGTGATGGTGAATGGGACCTGGACTGAGGAGCACATCAATGAACTGTGGGGCGAAACCCTAAACACACACCGAGTGTACCCACCTTGCGAAGTTAGTAAATATTATTAAGATGAAATACTTTTTATTTTTATATTTATATACAGGATGTTTTTGGACTGCTCCCGAAAACGAAAACGGGTGATTGCAGTTATGACTCCGTTGATGGGACGGAAAGAAATTCCTGACTATAAAAAAAATCATATTTTTAAAAAGTGTTATTAGAGTTATTTACGCTCCATCATGTTTGTACAGCTGAATGAAACGATAACTTCGTAAAAAAATACTGAAAAAAATGAAGATGAATTAATGTTATAGTGGACGTTGTGAGCATTAAAGTTATCGTGTTAACATACAGAAAACAGAAATTATGAAAATTCACGTTTGTCTATTTGTTCCGACCAATCCGAAACCACTTTTCCGATTTAAAGACGTCCAATGGCAGATCATTACAGCCGCAAGAATACACAAAGCAAGGACATTTTCAGGTGACGGAGTTGAAGAAACTCCGGTCGCTCGTGAAGGACTCGGACCCGATCAGGATCCTGTCAGTGGCTCAGTTCCGGCCCGAGAAGGACCATCCGCTGATGCTGCAGGCGATGTACGAGCTACGGAATCTGCTCGTCAACAACGAAATGCTCTGGAACAAGGTACTGAACTATGAATGATCTTAAACGATTTCCAATTGTACATTTCATTTGATAAATTAGAAAAACGTTTTTTATTTAAGACATTTTAGATCATATGTGGATTATGTTATGATCCCGTGATAAATAGCTGTAAATCTTAATATATATAAATTACGTGTCACGTTGTTTGTGTCCGGGATGAAAGGTGCTGAAACTATTTTAACGGTTTCTTTAAAATGAGTGCTACGCTCCAACTTAAGAGATAGGATAATTTATTTATCAATTTATAGTCGCAATTATTTGTATATTTGAGAGTCAAAATTATATTTTAGCTGCAAACGATTCTAACAAATGACAATATCTGTTGACTAAATTGAGTAGGTATTCAATAGATGGCGCTGTGTTAAAAGCACAGTTGTAATAAGGTAAATTTATAATCTTATTAACGCTCAAATGTTACAAGTGGCGCCATCTAGTTCCAATCTGTTCTCTTGCGTGCCTCGTTGTCTGTGAGTTGTCAAAAATGTGCTTCTAGAATAAAACTGTGTATTAATATGTCTATCTTTTATTTCAATAAATTAACCACTTCAACAAGCACAAACGCGTCGATAATTATAATAATGCTTACAAATTACAATTTAATACATAACCTCAGCTACAGCAACAAGTGGCCGGATCATCTAGTATATAATATAATATTAATCGTTTGTGATGACTTTTGTATGTTTAAGTGACGTTCACAATAGATTGAAGACCTACAGACGTACTACCTTTTCATTTGTTGGGTTCATGTAATAATAATACCTTTATATACAATGCATAATATTATATCTAATATATAAAATTCTCGTGTCACAATGTTCGTTCCCATACTCGTCCGAAACGGCTCGGCCGATTCTTATGAAATTTCATATGCGTATTCAGTAGGTCTGAGAATCGGACAACATCAAAATGTTAAGGGTGTTCCAATCCTAAATTTGGACAAAAAAATTTTTTTTTTTTTTATGATACAACGTATAAAAATACACACAACACTCCAATTTTCACCCCTCTACAGTCAACCTCTATTTTTATGTGGCAAAACAACGTTTGCGGGGTCAGCTAGTATTCATGGAAGATTTTTACATGGTATGTTATCTGCGAATGTGTGTACGCCGCTTAACAAGAATGATAATGACAGGACTTTGCTCAGAAATTTTCTCATTGTCTCAGTAATAAGTAAATTTTATAGAATTCAACTCGCTGTACGTGTTAAATTCAATGTTTTCGTAATATTTCAGATTAAGTTGGTCCTAGTCGGTTCGTGTCGTAACGAGGAGGACAAGGAGCGAGTCCAGAACTTGAAGGACCTGGCGAAACACCTCTCGGTCGAGGACAACGTGCAGTTCGTCGTGAACGCGCCGTTCGCTCAGCTGCTGCAGCTGTACCAGACCAGCTCGATGGCCATTCATGCCATGTGGAACGAGCACTTTGGCATCAGTGAGCGCTTGCATTGTTTCATCGGCCGAAGCCCTAATTTAATTGATCGTTTGAACGATTAAGAAGTGGGATCGCTATCATTGTACAGGTGTAGTGGAGTGCATGGCGGCTGGCTTAATCACGGTCGCGCACCGGTCCGGCGGGCCCTTGGCTGATATTATAGAACCGACGGAGGCTTCGCGAACCGGTTTCCTCGCTGCCGAACCAGATGAGTATGCGCGTGCGATATTGGAGATCATAGCGCTGCCAACGCATGAGAAAACCCGCATCATTGAGGCTGCTAGGTGAGAGAAGTAATACACTAAATTGGTTTAATTGCAGCAAGTTAATCTTTATAAAGGCTGTGTACTGTTTTTCAAACTATATTTTTAAATCTACTTACGCCTTAAGTCATCCTATTTTTAGCTCGGTCTTTGCCTTTCTTTGAAAGTCTCAAAGGCTTTTAATGTGGAGCGCCACTGCCCATGCTCAGAACTAAACAACTCAGAAACAATAACAGTGGGTAATTGTATGATACCCACTGGCTTTTCTGGTCTTTTTTTTTCTATGCGATAGGAAGGCAAATGATGAAAAATTAAGCAATTTCTATCGCCCATGGACACCTCCAAGATCGTAGATCTAGAAGACGCGTTGCCAATCTCAAGGCCTTATTTTTATTCCGAGTATTCGAAATGTCATAGACTAATTGAAACGCGTTACACTTCACGACTTTTCCATCTATGAACCGTGGTACGTGACCCGGACGGAACTTATAAATTATTAAGAGTTCCACCCACCACATTTAATACTCGAAATGCCTGTGTTTTTGACACTCGTCCGGCCACAGGCAGCCCGTACAAGGCAGAACACAAATTACATATTTTAAAATGCAACTGCGTTCCGACTGGGATTCGAACCCGGTGCTTTGGCGTCGCGGTTGCTTTAAACTGCTTGGCTGCAGTGTCATAAATTTTAAACCTTCTTTTATAGTTTTTAACTTAAACATACAATTGTTTTTCCAGAGCATCGGTGGATAGATTCTCCGAGCTGGAATTTGAAAAGTCATTCCTAAGAGCAATAGAACCTCTCATGAGGATAGATTAACTTAACTGTTGAATATTTGTACAATTCCATTAATTATAAGAAAAAAATAAAATTATAGAACTCTTTCTTGCACATTTATTTACAAAACATTTTTAAACAAAAAATTAATGTTACATAAAATATATATCGACGCTTAAAATTAATTTTAGCTTAACTTTATTGGCGTAATTATGTACCAATTAGAAAACACCTTGTGACACGTTTTTTTTTATAATTAGCAAATTCAGCAAAATTATATTTTTATTGAAATCACGCTAATACATAATTACAACCAACACTCTGTATATAAAGGAATGCAATTACAAAATCTGTTTATGTCGAATGGCAACCGACCCTGTCCCTTGGGATCAACCTGAGCTCGGAGCCATGTTTCAAAAAGACGTTTCCTGTAACAAATCATTTCGAGATTATTTACGCCATTAAGAAATCTTTACTAATAAAACATCATAAAAAGCACTAGAAGAAAGTTGTGTTAGTTACACTATTTATAACTTGAGATCGGCTAAACCGATTCGATTGAAATTTGGGACGGGTAGCTTAGAACTAGGAGACGGCCATAGGATACGTTTTACCATTTATTTAAATCATTAAAATACTTTATTTTTATTTAAAATTTTAACTTAATTAACTCCGAAATCTGCTCGTTTATTGCCTCTAAGGCCCAACAAAGTTCGCTAGTTTAATATAAAAGTAGTCCTGATAACCATCATTACAAAGCTATCTGCCAGTGAAAATGTAATATCAAAATCAAATCAGCTCTTTCAGAGATTAACCCGAACAAACATGCATACATTGTGTTTCTATGCATATATTTTTAAAAAAAACATTTTTATATCACATGGAGACAATAAATTTAGATTATATAATGTTACCGGCGCTCTGTTGAGGATTTATTCCGATTCCATCATCAGTAATTATTGCGCTGGTCGCAGGGTCCACCCTGAATTCTTCAGCCGCGAACTTCAACACGGCAGTGAACGGCGTTCCTTCTGGCACGCTTAGTCTAAAAATATTAAGAATTTCGTTTAATTTTTTTGTGGGTTTTAATACCTATTGGTAATTGCAACTCAGATACGAATTACGAATTTATGATTCATTATAAAGTAGTTTTTGATTTTATCCACCAGACAAGCATACTAAAGATCTATTCTTCCAGTATGTAAATTCAAAATTGTATGATAAATGTTCAAATGAATAAAGTATTCAGTATTATTTACATTAAATCCAAAGATAAGAAAAGAAATAGAAGTTTCTGTGCGACCAAAATTGAAATGACGAAAATTTAGAGAATTTTCTATAGACTTATAAGATATTGTAGGTCATATGTCAGCTGCATTGTACAGCAGTAAGTATTAGAAAAAGGCTAATTTGTTATGCATTTAAGAATGTATAGCTTGCAATAAAACAAATATTTCACATAATCATATATTGTAAAAACATACTGATTTGACATATGTCACGATAAAATGTTCTCCCAAAAATTTAAATTTTCGTTATTCTCGAAAATATTATCCATAAATTCAAGTTTTAGGTTCTCGTTCTGACAGATCTTTTTCGTAATGTGCTGTAACTCCGAAAGCGTTAAGTCAATATAAAAAAACTCAGCCGACATGTTTTCTTGCAGCAGCTTGCCACAGTCGAATAACGCTTTTGAAATTACTCTAAATAAATCTGCATGAGCATAACAAACTTGAATAAGATATGGTTCTTTACTATCAAAGAAAGTCTTCCAAAACGTCTTTTGTGAGCAGTTTTTAACAGACATGATATTTTTGAACGCTGTTACAATACTACTAACAACATTGATAAACTCAATTTCTTTATTTAACAAACATAATAGAAGTACATCAATTGTATCTCTTGAACAGTTTTCGAGCATATTTATTACTACATCGGAACATTCTTCAGACATTTGCAGTTCCGACAAAAGGACCTTACTTTTGAAATCTAATAATTGATCTACAGATAAATCTATTGCAATATTATTTAAAAGTGTCTCCTTTGACGCTGCTTCTAATATTAAATCAGATAAACATAATTCTAACTTTTCCTCGGAGTATAAATCTAAGAATATTTTAAACCCTACATCCATTATGCTTATTTTTGCTGAAGAGACAATGATTTTCCTTAAAATAAACTTTGACGGTTCACACAAGCAAGCCTTCAGAAGAGAATTGTGATGAGATACATTTAAAGCTGCTAAAAATTCATCAACGATATCTCGTTTTTTAAGTCTTTCTAGACATTTTTCTATATGAGTAGAAATTAGAAAGGCATTTTTAATTTCTTCAGGTGTTGTGGCATCATTCGGCCAGTCATCTAACTGGCAGAGCTTTAGAAAATCTTGGAAAAAGTTGAGAAACTGTTGGACTACAGGCAGTTCCATTGCGATGACGATGTAACTTCAAAATAACTCAGCATCTGCCAAACAAAAGTCTTTCAGTCTTATTAGAATTATGTAAAATTTTAGCATTTAATGTTAATTATGTTGAGCATGTTGAAGTTACATCCCATTAAAATTCAACAAATAAATATAAACTCACACTTTAAAGGGCAGCTTAGGATCAGACGTGAGCGTAATCTTGAATGTAACTTTCGACCTAAAACAAATTTTACAGTGAGTTAAATTTAACTTGTATTTATTTACTATGAAATTACATAGTTTTTCTTACATTTTTATAAGATTTCACACAATTTAAATATCAATATGGTTCTGTTTATGTTCACAAGGTTAGAAAGATATTTCTTAAAAAATTATAGTGACGTTTACTTAAAATGACATTGACTTTAGACGTGGTCATAGTCATGTGTGACATTGACAGTCAAATTATAAACAGATTAAACTATATCAAATTTATTACATATAGATGGTAAATTTTTAGTAACAACAGTGTTGAATTTATAATTATATAATTAATTATATCGCCAACAAAGATCTTAAAAGAAATGGATTTAAATATAAAATACGGTAATAATGTTCCTTTTAATAGAAAAAAAAAATCTAAATTTTACTAGGTTTATAGAAAAAAGCGGTCACATTAATTTCAATTTGATTGACATACATATGTTTTGACTTTTGGTGTAACTGGTGTTTTGTTATTGATTAATTCATGAAGTTTACGTATGCACTATAGGTGGCTCAGAATTGAAAAAGCGTTCAAAATCAATACCGGAGTCTAGATCTACTTAAGCGCTAGTTGCAGTTAGGTCTTCAGACTGGCTGGACTTACAACATAAAGGGTCACACGTAGTGTGAAATAAACAATGCTAATGAATAGAAATTTATTGGAAAATGTTACTTTTTTTTCAAGCAGTTCTACTGTAGTTTGCGCGTTGCTTAACTATGTTACTAATGTTTCCCCTCTTACCGGTTATTGGTTCCTCGCTTACACCCTATTTATTTTCGTCATTTCTATTATATTCAGTGTTAAAATCATTCAGTGGTTTTTACGTTTAAATAAACCATTGAAATATAATTTGGCGCCAGTTATTGCAAAATATCCATTCGCATCAATCTTGCTGAATATATTACCTGATCTCCCGAAAAAATGTGAAGCTGTAAATGAATGTAAGGACTATGATACAAACGAATTGAGCGTGATCACTACTGTGCTGGAGAAGAAGTTGGTGTCATCATGGTATATCAATTATATCTCACAGGAAATAAGTTTCCCATTTGCTTGCAAGCAGATGTTGGACCAAATGATTAGCCGAGCCTTTCAGGTAACTGTCTAATTAAGCAAGTGAAATTATTTATACTTATCTATTCACGTAAATAATGTACAAACTAGAGACTCAATAAAAAATTTGATTTAACTCTACATATTTGGTAAATTCAAATCAATATGGGGGTAGACACATTTCTATGACTGTTTTACCGATCATTTTACACAAAGGTGAAACCATAAGTAATTTTTGTTCTAACTCATCAAATATATTATCTTACTAAAAGTACTAATAAATTAGATTAGATTTAGTGCAATATTTATATTTTGCTGCAGATTTGCAACAAAATAGAAACAAAAGAGCTTTATGTTCACGTCTGTGCAATATTAATCAGTCACATCAAAGAATACAAGAAGGCTCTGAAAAGACAAGAAAAGTCTCCTACGAAGACGGTTGATTCACTTTATAAAAAGATGCACCAAATATCCGATTCCAATAATAGAAAGTCTGCTTCTGCTGATCACTGTGTGAATATCATTAGGATAATATTAAAAGAGCTTGTACCTTGGGAGCTATGGGATACGCCTCATTCGGAACTCCTAGTACGGATTCTTGCAAAACGATTGGACACATTTATTGATACCACAATTTCTGACCCTATTTGGATAAACGATAGGTTGTTAACAATTCTGACGGCCAGCAAAGATGCTGAACCTGACACGAAGGAAGAGAAAAATGATTTAGAAGTCAAAGAGACAGCACCACCGGAAGACAAACAAGAAAACGAAAATATTACACAGAGTGTAGACAAGAGAGATGTTCCAGAACCCGCAACTAAGAAACCTGATATGAAAATAGTTGAAGAAAACAATAAATGCGATGAAGCAAAAGAAGTTTTGACAATAGCTGAGCCGGTGGAAATTAAACCAGTGCTCCGTCAAAGGCGCGGCAGGCAGGGAAAGAATGAAGTTAAAATCTATGACAGAATCATCGAGGGTAAGCTCGAAAGTAATTAAACGTCATTATCATTCACTAACATATAATGCTTATGGGCTAAAGTTATCAAATGGGCGTGGTAGTTAAAATCCTTAACTACGAAGGATAGTGAAAAGTAATCATTAGATTTTTCAGAAAATAAAAATTCTCTTCGATTGAACCATTCATGAAAAAAAACCATATATGTATATGCTAGTTAATAGTGTTGCAAACTTCTTCGGGAATTTCATTTTTAATAAAATATTTTTAATTATCTTATATTACCTACCAATAGCTAGATTACTTAACATTCTAATTTCTATAGTGCATAATAATATATAATGACTTATTTCAGGTAGCGTAAAAACCTGGGAGACGGATATGGACCTTCAGTGTATTAGCATGGGCCAGGACTTGCTGGCTAGCTTGGATGAGCTCAGTCTCAGCCGCTTGTGGGGTCATGAAGACACAGAGACCAGCCCCAATCTGCGAGGAAACTCCCCACAACCGCTTTGGTTTGGTAAGACTATTAACAACTTAGATTATACTGAAACATGATTTCATAAGTTTGATTTTTTTTTAATTTTGTCTCCAGACTTGTCAGTTTGTTGTTGTCGAATTTTATTAAAGAGTTGTTTATGGCGTTTCCGTTTTGTCAGGCGAAGAAGACGCCATAGACTTGGATCCGGAGCCGGCGAAAGAGCCCAAGAGCAGCCCTAAAGCCACGGACGCCCTGCTGAAGGACATCCAGAGCACTGTGCACCAGGCCAAGACCAGGATTGGAGACCTGCAGGTCCCGTTGCACGTAGACAAGCGTCCCAGTGTATGTCGCACGAACTATCTGCTTCTCTTGCGCTACCTTAGGCTGTTTACACACGAGGCGTTTGATGTTATTCTATTTTATTGTCAAAAGTACGAAATTATCGTTTAAATTTGTTGAAATCTATATGGAACTAAATGCGTTTTTATGTCCTTACAAACATATATAAATATCATTGTTTGACTGTCTGTCTGTTTTTTCTGGTGTTTGGCATATCTGGACTGATTTGACGGGATTTTCACTGGCTGATATTGAATACGTTAGACAAGTTATTATTGCTGCTCTTTAATGAATTAAAACTATTGCTATTAACGTACAAATTATTTAATATTTATAGAAAT
>JAOSYY010010717.1:0-24237 GCA_025727935.1 Hebomoia glaucippe
ATACATACAACCCCCAATTTTCACCCCACTACAGTCAACCCCTATTATTATGTGGCAAAACGACGTTTGCGGGGTCAGCTAGTTATTTATAAACGTTCTATAAGCATAAAATTTCTAAAAGACAAATCATATTTAAAGGAAATGGGTTACACTTACTGTATCCATATATTTTTATTTTTTTTAAAAGCTACTATAATACAAAAAAAAATATATTATAAAAATACGTTTATATAATATAAATTACAGCTTTCTTTGAATGCGTCGTTTTTATGGTAACCCAGAGTCTGCAACATCTGTGACCCGTAGGCCAAGTGTCATCGCGGCCTATTCAACTATTCAAATTTATTCACGAGTTAAAGAGGACCAGGATTCATGCTCTAGCATACTTCAGAGCGACGCAATTATATATGGAATTTTACTATACAATTATGTAGCCTACAGATGTGTACTTTGTAAACTAAAAATATTTATGAGAGATATACTTACCAAATTTAAATTCGTATTTTGTGTATATAATTAAAAAGTAAGCTTAACATAGTCTCTATTAAATTCTATATTAACAAAGTTTTGAAATAAAATGGCTATATCCCACGTAATTTTCACAAATATGTAAAATAAATCTCTTATAATTTAATTTATCTAGAGATATCAAGCCTCAGCAGAAGGCTGTGTACTAATAATTTATACCCACATAAATAACGCAAACATTTTCCTTCATAACAAGCAACACTAATAAATTCTATGGGTTGAAGCCTCGGCCTCTTCTAGTTTTTCTTATGTGCGTATATTGAAACACTTGTACCGAATTATTTTAGTAATAATTAATCTCTGACAGGCTTCTCTGTTTCCGGCTGTACGAGTTGTTAGAATTCTTTTATTTTCCCACGTCACACAGATATGTACTCGTCAAAGAATTCACTTGTCTAACGTACCTAATCACTAAACGTATGACCATATGGCCGCTGTCGCCATCGACTGTGTCCAATGACATAAATGGGCACATTGTCATCACGCATGGAATGTCATTGCGTCGGGGCAGCCTTGCGCACGGGCAGTGGTAGGAGGCAGAGGGGAGTGACACTCCCGCGCAACCTGCGCCAGTGTGCCTCCACAAGTCCACAGATAGTATCTCGCATGCCGTGCGCAGAGCGAACGAACACGCTCTATCAATAAATAATTTACGCGTTATACACATTCCGAACTAATTTACGTTAGTGCACAACATGATGTGAGTGAAGTTTTAGTTATGTTCATAAAGACTCTAAGTAAGTTTGGTAAGCGCGCATTATTATATTATTACACACTGCGAGTATACACTCGGTTAACTTAGCAAGGGCATTTACAAGTCGTTGCATCTAAGTCATAACAGTTATCATTGTTACGTTCGTGTTATTCAAATGATTGCGGCCAAAACAATCGTGTGGACGTAGGTATATGCAGATACAGGTGCATCTGATTTTGTGAATGACTGACTACAAGCGTGTAGGACTCGACCGGTTCGTAGCTTGCATAACAGAACCAAAATAGAGTACTGTGTCAACGGAACCTTTGTAGAGCTGAGTGCCTTTTCGAGTATTAAGGGTGACAAAGATTGTTGAGTGCTGAGGTAATGACATCACCCCGATATGTTCACACACCGCCCACAGTACACGTGTCTTAAGGTTATACGAAGTGTGAAAATTCTTTAATAAATCTTAGTGAGTTTTTCGAGATATGAAGTTATCTTTTCTTATGTTTTTTAACATTTTTTTATCAACTAGAAACTTAAAAATTATTTTAGTTGTATATAAATATTTATGTCAATAATAATTGATATCCGTGTTTTTAATTTAATTCAATTTGCTTTAGTGTTTATTTTGTATTAATATTAACAAACTGATTGTAAGCTGTTTAAAATATTTAAATAGCAATTTTTAAAGAAACAGTCTTTGAGGTTTTCAGCCATTATTTCTTTTGGAGATTTCTCAAATTTGCAATTTGAATGTCCTTATCTCTACTTAAGCTTGAGAATATATTTAAAAAAGATCGATCACAAACTGATAATGTTTATACAAAATTGCAAGGCTGGAACACTACCACATTACTTTACATTATTACAATGCCATTTTAATATCGCTAAGAATTTCATTTCGTCCATTACTCGATGAAATGTAAAAATATATTTATTCGAGTGTCAGTAATGAAATTATTACCTTGAGGCTTTAAGTAAATCTTGTTACGGAAAGAAATGTCGGCGATGATTTCAAACGATTTTATTTTAACATGAATTAAATTTTCCAGCTAAGTACACCGTATATGCTGAAAGATTTTCAATTTAGCTTATCCTGTATAGTTATATTCCAACTCTATGTATAATTGTATAAATATTGAATTATAAAAAGGAGATAGCTTCACTATTTTGTTTGCCATCTTTTCGTTCTCATGTCTTATCAAATAAAATTAGGTTTGGAGAGTAAATCACAACCTACGCGCTGAACAGGAGAAATCCAATTCCATCAAAGGATGCTGGGTACTTAAAAGTACTTCTTCGATAGCAAAGATACAGAATAATTTATCCTAACCTTATAGAAGAATTGTTTACGCTTCAATAAATCAAATTCTAATGTCACACCCAAACACTGCTGAAATACAATCCTAAATACTAAACAGCTAGCCACTGGCAAACATGTTGCATTTGTTAAAATTCACAAACAAAATGTATATTTTATTTCACTTATTATTCAAACCTTCATTCATACTACACACTGTCGAAATAGGCTATTGCGTATGGAAATTGTATTATGGTTTTTATAAATAATCTGGTTTGCGAAAATAAAAATAAATGTATGTAATATATATATTCTTTATGTGATCTCAGAACACTCGTTTCATAGCGTTAAAATTGTAATTTAACGTAAGACTACGAAATATCCTGGTGCAAAAACATACTTGTTTTTCACCGTTTAGCATTAACTGAAAAAGTTATTTTTAACAATAGAGAAAAGTAAACAAAAGTGGCTAATATTTTAGTATTAAAAGTACAATGTCGGTGACTTAGTCATTGTTGAAAATTCATTAATTAAGAATAGATAGGTTATTTTACATTACGTACGTAGTACGTCTTAACAAATCATATTTTCGCTGTGGGGACGACCAAAGCATTTTCAACGACAATTGTGATTCATTTCAGCAAATTCATACGATTTTTCATTATTAATTAACATCATCAATCTCTTGTTTCTTATTCGACTAAAGGGGGACCAGACGTATTTCTCGTCCGTCATCTTAAAACTCACACCTTTTGTACCCACATCGATCTAATACGAAATCTGTCCAAACTTTATCCAGTCTTGTACGCTTATAATATCATAGACATTCATTATCAAACTTCTCGTTACATACATCTCTTTTCATGACATGCCACACTAATTTGGTATTTTATTAACACGGTATTATTGTTATATACTATTACTAATCTTATACAGTGTTGTCATATTTCACTACTTATTCCGTATTGTTTAGTATTAAAAATATGTTGTTTATTCTTCACGTTTCCGGAAACATCTTTCCCCATCATAATGATTCAAGCCACTGAAGGTACTTATGTCTAATGCAAATTCCGCATGACCACAGAGTAATAATATGATATGGTTTAGGAACAGTGTATATCTGAGTCATCCACTGACACAATACCATACATAGTAATGTGTCATAAAATTAGTAGCTAATTATAAATTATATTAGATATGCGCCATGCTACTGTTTTATATTAGATTCTATTCGCAATAAAAAATATTTTTATATTATTTTTTAATACAGAAGCGAAGTGTTCACGAACGTCTCCAATAGCCGATGTTTCGTTGTAAACTTTTAACGATTCTTTTACGCAGTATCCAAACTGAGAAAACAACAATTAATATTCAATTAATTAAATTCATCTGCTTGTTATTTTTCCATTCAACACTTAGTGTTAATTGTTTGACCTGAATTTTAATAACACTTATAATAAATACTCAATTAGGGTTAACGAGTTTTTCAGTATTCTAAAGGGACGCTTGCTCGTTCCAGTAAGCTTTGTTTGCTTTATGTGCACTGTGAATTACAAAGATGTTAGAAACATAATAACATGTGTGCAAAGGTTTAGATTCATGGATGTTTCTACACGTGGATGGTTCGCACATTATTGGAGGCAGCGAAGCACGAAGCGTCGTTAGGCAGCCGCTCGTTAAAAATAAAATTGTACAATTTTAGAGGCGATTTTACAGTATTCATTTTTCTTGTTGTCTACTAACAAAATTATCCGGTTAGCTGTTAAGAGATACCCTTGCGTTACTTCATCATATGCAAAATTAAATTATAATATAGTTACATAGGTTTTCAAATCTTTTGTTAGGCTAAATACACACGTACTGGATTGGAGAAATTGAATTCCATCACAGGAATCTAAGTACTTCACAATGGGTACTGCTTGGAACACAGATATATTTGCCTCCGACCTAAAACTATATTCTAACACGTGTTACTTACACTAAAATCTATTGTCATCCAACTTGTCACACACAACCGGTACATTATAATACAATGTAATATGTAAAATCCTAAACAGCCGGTAATCATACTATTCTCGCTAAAAATTCATCAATAGATTTTTTACACTATTCAAATTATTAATTACTCTTCCTTATTATTTACATAATTAATTTGCTATCGTTATAATACAAAATATATAAAAACGTTAACTCACGCTATACACGAACACGATACAAGTTCCGTTTCAAATATGTATTACATTTTTTGAAACTAGATAATCTATATACATATTAATAATATTAGAGTGTCCGTTTGTAATATTAAAGTAACCGCTCTTTACTAAATGCATGTGGATATACCAAAATAACATATTTTTTACAATTTTTATCTATATCTCAGTTTGTTCCCACTAATCTCTGAATCGGCTGGACGAGGTCCAACAAGACTCATTAGCACGTAGATGTGTTATAAAAAGTAATTGAGTCTACTTTTATATAAAAAAAATCATGAATATTTATCAATGAAAAAATAATAATAACTATTCCACGCGGACGAAGTGGCGAGCACAGCTAGTTGAATAAATCTATACTTATATTAAAAAGCTGAAGAGCTTGTTTGTTTGAATGCGCAAATCTCAGGAATTGCTAGTCCGATTTGAAAAATTATTTCAGTGTTGGATAGTACATTTATCGCGGAATGCTATAGACTATACTATAGTTTAAAAAACAGATATCGTGACTAAAAGTTACATGACTAATCCAAGATGTAAAAAACGAAATGAACGCGATCGACGCCGCTGGAAGAAGCTAGTAAAAAATATATATTCTTTATGCTTCATTATACTCTTTTACTTTTGAAAAATCGTAAATGAATAGAACTAAAACAACCGTTATAATTTAAGCAAAATCGATACTTGAATCAAAAATAATTTAATACTAGTATGAATGATAAACAATGATAATAGCACTTCATGCCCATGCTTGCGTTAAAAACAAAGGTTTTACGTAGGTTGCAATAACGAGTATGATCGTCGTATTGTTTAAGAGCATGGGACGTGAGTTTAAATATAATTAATACCTACTAGCAATGTCCCGCATTTTCATTCGACTCAATTGTACGTGCTCGTAGGTACACGATCATGAAATAAAAAAGCTACTCCGTAAATAGCTAAGAACTAGTAAATAACCCGTCGAAATTGGTCAAACTGTTTCGTTGATTATCTAGAACAAACACTGATATTTTTTATAAATCGCATTTCACTTCTATGCACCGTACATACATTAAAAATGATTTAGAAAAATACGTTTATTTTGATATTACAAACATATACTACAAATCTAATTGTCTTTATAAGTACATACAGAGTGTTATATAATAGATTATTCCTAATAAATTGTTAGTTTCATCTGGATACCATTTGAAACTAATACAGATTCATAGATGGAAAAGTCGTGAAGTCTTCTAGACATTCATTTTAAGATCATGACTTCACTAGTGTGTAAAGTAACAAAGACTAAAATATATTTGGTCCAGTCCCACAAAATGTCTGTAACTTATCCAAGTAAACGCTATTTCACACGTCTAGCTATGATTACCCGAAGTCTAGACTAGTCTATTCGGTGATGTCATGAAAATATCTGAACTTTTAGTGGTAAACGAAGTTTTATGTTATTTAACAAATAGTTAAATGTCACAAAAAAAATAGAATTAACTTTATTACAAGTGATATCTTTAAAATTGCGAAATTTTATTTTTAATACCTACTCAAGTACCACGAAAGACAAAAACCTCATCATTCAAACCTGTCTCGTGGGATTTCGTTGCATGGAGCAATTATAAAATAAAAAGTGTCGGTTAGCACACGTACAGTTTTTGGGGAAAAGTAACAATGGGACTTACATTTATATATACTGTAACTCCGCGATTTATTTCTTATAATACTTGATTTGTAGTCTTCCATTTTTATAGCACAGTAGTGGTGCCCCGTGGTTTCACACTGGCAAAATATCTTTATAAATATAGTCAATGTGTTGTACTGGTGTATGAGCTATATCTCTATAAAGTTTTATTAAAATCCGTTCAGTAGTTTTCGCATGAAAGATTAACATATACGCACACAAACTAACGCTTTTATAATATCTGTAAGGATATATCTTTAACTTGTTATTCGGACGTTTCATTAATTAGTTTGATAAAACGACATTTCATTTAAAGAATTTTCTGATTAATAAACAGCAATTAGTTTTAATTGTAATCCACTAGATTAACATTTCTTGACTTTGTAGAACTTTTACAAAAATGTATAACTATATAATTTCTATTCTAATAAGTTGAAATAATCTTTTATTCTTTAACAAAATATTTTATCCTTGGAAAGTTTGAAAATTGTCTAAGTAATATAGTCATTCAGTATTAAGAACTCTTTTATATTATAAAGTTCCATCTCTAAGCAGCCCAAGTTCAAACTAGTTTCCACTCACCTCCCTTAATGTTGATGAAATTGCTTCAATATTGCAACCGTCGGAGTTTCTTTGAACAAAGAAATTGTATGAGCGATCGCTACTAACGATTCTCAGAAGAATTTAACAATGAAAAAGACATATTGTGTCTTTTGCTGGTGTTTTATTTCTTTAAATCATAGTTTATTTCACGGACATAACTATGTTTATATTTTATTAGCTATTACCCCCCCCCCCCATTTTACTAAGCATTAAAATTAGGTGTTCGTTTTTTAAATAAAACATATCAGCGAATAATCTGTACCATTGCGTTCTTTGTTTGAAGGACAAACATATAAATTTTATATTTTTATTCTAAATAAATTTTAATTAATATAATATGAAAATCTATAGTAGCTATTCAATATAGAATTGTATGTAAAAAAACACAATGATTGGCACGCTATAATAAATACTCAATTTTGCATTAATTTTAATTGTTAAATAGTAGGTTGTTAGTAAATTTTTACAACTTTATGTCTTGTCAAACGACACTAAAAATATTTTATAGCCCGATCTCATAAAATAAAACGTTTCAAATAATTCATCTATTGAATACGTATAAAATCAAATGCAGCGCCTCCGGTGTTCCATAAAATATGAAGTGGGTGTCTATTCATTGACGCATCTCAGCCCACTAACTAACACGAACATTTGCTCTGGATGTGATTTTACTGAGGATAATGGATAGTCTATTAATACTAGTTTTATATATAGCCAAGTCCTTTTATCTATCATAAAAGTTTCGAATATAAAGCTATTTTCAATTCATAAATTACCTGCTTATTACATAGCCTGTACACTCAAAATAAAATTTCAATTATTTTATATACATATATGTCTATACCCACCAAATTTCATGAAAACTGATTTAGTCTTTTTATCGTACAAGTGAACTATTTAGAACATTCAAGTAAAAAAATAACATATTCTGTATATTCGTATATTATATATATTATGTATAATTTCTGTAAACTATTGCGGTTAACAATTGCATTTAAGTGATTTTCTTATAAGAGTTCGCAATTTATTTCTGATCGTAACTCAAACAATACCTATGTAGCGATAGACGTAAATAATAGAACCAGTGTTAATAGATGGAAAATTCGTGAAGTGTATGCATATCCATTTCAGTCTATGAATTTCCGAATAGTCTAAATAAAAAGAAAAATGACAGTTGATGTAATATGGCGAAAGCTTTAAAGGTTGGCAAAGCGTCTTCTTGCTTTACTGATGTTGGAGATGTCAGTGGGCGATAGAAATCACTTAGTATGGTTGAACCGTATACTAGTTTTCCTTCCCATCGTATACAAAAAAAAATTGTCTATCTGTGTCTTTATTCCGGCTGATTCGTGAAACGGCTGGACGTATTTGATGTAACTTTTATGGTGGATGGCTAATGTGATAGCGAGTGACAGTCGTTTTAAATTTATAAAAATCATTAGGTTTCCAGCCAAAAACATAAAAACCCACGAATCACAGTTGGTCACTTACGGGCGAGTGTTTCAATTTCTGACGTTGGTTTTGACAATAAAAAGAATTAATATATTATAATATACCGCGGGGCACCTACGGTATAAAATATATATAACATAATGTATTTTGATTACAGTCACGCAGGTAGCTAATTACATAAATAATTAACGACGCACCTCCAACACACGGGTAAAATGCAAACAAGTCCTGAGGCTCTTCAACATTACTATGTAATATATTCTACTTGCTCTTTTAATCTGTATGTACATAATGAGTTCTATTTTACTTTGTAACTCTGCAGTGTTTTAAGTTATACAACTTCTGAAGTTTGTATACATTAATTAATTATTTATTAATAACGTTTTAATTAGCAAATTCGTTCAATAATAATGATATACTTGAAATGGTTTTATTCGGTAGTATGAAAAAATAATCAGAATCTAAACATAGATTGTCAGTATTGATTCTTAGGTGTACGTTATTTTAGGAGCACTCCAGCTTCGCTAAACGAGTATAAGTTGATAACAAGTGCTGTTTTAATATTCATAAAATATAATTTCACCCGTTTGAAACATGCTACTTATTACGTAATTTTGCAATCATATAACGATTACTTAATTTAATTTTCAGTCGCACGTGACTATGCCAGTTGAAAAACGGTCGAAATATGGGGACATTATAGTTAATTAACCGTTAAATAATTACAAAATTGAATAATAATTCATTCGTATGACATTCGTCTAAATATAAGGCGATATTAATATAAATAGACAAATATATAATTTACCTCCAAAGAACACACAGATTGTCGTAATTCAATAACATAACATTGAAATAACTCAAGATCATGATTGATTTAAAATAGATATGACGCTACGTCAGATGACGGCGTCGTTACAAACATTCCACCTACGAAGTATTGTAGCAATATATAGACATATTAATATTAATATTGATAGACTAATTTAAACGCGTTTTGCCCACGCGTCGAAACAAACACCAATACAGTACATTTTAAGTATATACGCAAGAATTACCCGTGCGTATAAACTCTGTATAGGAATAACAGGCGTAAAAATAATAAAGTCCTCTTTTAATTACTCCAACATGACCGAAAATAAACAATTTTTACGACGTTATGAAATGTTTCGAAATGTAAACCGATGTTTAAATGAAAAGTATAATTAAAGAATATAAGATTCGTAAACCTCTTAAGTAATTACTTTTCTGTCTGATGAAAATTTTTATAAGTCCCAATAACTCGGGACAATCTTTCCAATTAACTGTCTGATATTATTTTGTATGACTTTCATCTTTCAAATTAGAAGAGAGTATTGACTGTATATTGAATTGTATAGAAGGCAATAAGAGAAACATTTCAAAGGATTCCCAGAAATCATTTTACTCGTGTTCGTTTAAAAAGTTCTCGCAAACGTTATCGTGAAAATAACAGTTTCTGAAAATCAAATACATTATCGCGTCTGATTAAAAAATATTACGTTTCAATAAATAAATCTAGTATTTTACAAAGACTAAACCTTTGAAGAAAATTTTTAGACCACTTATTAAATTAATTTCCTAAATTGTCTGTACAGACCGCAGAACCTTTCGCAAAATTGTACATTGCATTTTTATTACTCGTTAATCTTTTTCATCGATCCGTGGTTCCTTAAGCCTGTTTCGTCCAAAAATAAATTTAAAAGTTCCTTAACCTTTGAGCCATAAAATTTCCTCTCAGCTTTTTGACCAGACTAATTACAGTCTACCGCACATCTACCCATGTGCGGTAGCATAAATCTTTTATTGTAAGTAATTGCCATGCTTGCACTGCACGCAACGGTCTTTCTAAGTCTAAGTCCAATGCTAATTTTAGGACCAAATATTTAGTGTGTTATTAAGTCTTAGAAATTACTCTATAGCACAGTTTTCGTTATAGCTAAATATGGGATACGATATAATATGCGATTTAAGTTTTTACCATAACGCACATTATAGGTCCTTCATCCAGACTAATGATCTTATTCTTTAGGTCATTTTATTTATTGGTTATCCTAATATTACTGTATTTTGTAAGTTTGCGAAGAATTTTCTCAATTTCATGAAAACTTTGCTTGAGTCAAGTTAATCAAATGTTATCCATGAAACAATATAATTTTCAATACCCAAAGAATGACTCCAGAGTTATAGTTAAAACTGGTGACGCTTGTGTTAATATCGGGCACTCTAAAAGCATCATCAATCACAGCCTTAAGTGACAATACGTCATCAATCTGCTGAAAACTCTTAGCGGCAGATCCATTGACATTGACGAGTATCACGATCTCACACATTAGGTAATTTTGAGGTCATCTAATCAAAATGGCAGTTACTGTTCCTCCTCAGAGTAATCTCCCGTTTCCGTTTTTTGTATTTATATAAAAAAAAACATTTATCGCTGAGTTTAGTACAGTTAATTCTACAGAACAAAAAAAGGTACTGATTCATTACTATGTATCACTACGTTTTTCCCTAGATTGACATTAGCCTCTAAAAAATTTCCACTTATCTCTGTCCCTCATAATTATCCTTCATTCTAGACCAGCAGTTGTCTTTTAGCCTTTTTTTCAGCGTTTTGTTTGTCACCCTTTGTTCCTTTACCCATGTTTATATACTATTTGTGTCCATTTTAAATTCCTGTCATCTAACAAATGTCCTGTCCAGTCCCATTTTAATATTTAACTCCTATATTGAAATGGAGTTTTTTTTGTATATAGCTAGACCCAAATTTTCTTAAAGTATAAGGACTATCTACATAGAATAAGTTGGAAATGTATTTTAGAAACATTAATATAATAAATAACATCATTTGAATTTTTAAGTTACATTTTGAATTTGTCTTGACATTATTATTATACGTTCAGAAATAATTTACCTTATGTATTTATACATATATATAAGATATTTTCTTATAATTTTGGTGTTAGTAAGACATAGTAAAACAAACACAATTGAGTTTCTCTGTTCGGAAAAGAAACGAAATTTAATGTTATTATTAACAACGTCTGCTCTTAATCACAATTTAGAATACTTTAACAATGGAATTTATATTATAAATTATTATCAATCACAAGATGCTTCTAAGTTTTCATTGTTATATCTCACAAACGTCATCTGTCAATTTACTCTGTGTTCAATGACGTTCGATGCGCGGCAAAGTACAAATTAAAGAAAATTATATTATTTTCTTTACATATATACACATGTGTATATATACATTGCTTACATTTTATTTAATTCAGATTTGCTCTGATGTTTGAATCAAAAATGACATACAAAATTACGGGTAGGTAGCTTGTTTTATATACATTTTAACCGTACGAGAGATATGTATTCAACGCTCGCAAAAATTAATTGCAACCACAACATGTGCTCGTGATTATTCTTTTTTCCATAATCGATATCGACAGAATAGCGAGTGCTGTGAAAATACTGTACTATTTCTGTTATTTTCAGATGTTAGCGGTGTTTTGGGTCATACTTTTAAATATGATAAGTGACAACTGACATACGACAACATGGAGGGTGTGCGAGTAACCCACCAAGGGCTGAAGGCTCATACGCCTGAAGGTTCTGCAGGCCGCATCACCCAGGCTGGTCTTGCAGCTCGGAGTCCTGAAGGTACTGCCGCTAAGGCCATGGCTATCAAAGGTCACGAAGATCTATGGGTCGAGATCCAAGCGAATACTTTTAGGAACTGGGTTAATGAAACACTTAAGCCGATAGACATAAAGGTATGCTATAAACTTTTGTTTAACAATCGTAATTTTTACTTTTTCACATTAGGTTTTTCCGAATTATGTGAAGGTATTTTTGCCAGTCATATCCATGAATCGTAAGGAAACCAATATTTTTGAGCAAATTCACTTGTATTAGTGTGTATTCATTTAACCTTCTATCTTATACAATTCACGTTGGCCTTTCCATTAGGTTGGATTGCTATAAGCCTCTATAATTATAGATTATACTTAATCAAACTATGACGTATAAAGAACTTAATTAAATAGAATTTTCAATTTACGTTATAATTTGTTTAAAATCTTAAGATGTTATCTGTATAAAAGTATTAAATATCAGCAATTAGTACAAAAGAGGTAGGTTTTAATAGAGTTTGCATGTATTTTAGGTTGTTGACCTAGTTGAAGATTTAAGGGACGGTACTGTCCTTTGTTCGCTAGTCGAGGCTCTACAAGGACGTAGGCTAAAAGGCTGGAATAAAAATCCAACAAATCAACACCACAGATTAGAAAATGTTACAACCGCCTTACAGGCCATTGAGGATGATGGAGTGAAATTAGTTAATATTGGTAAAAACCCTTTAATATACCGTTTTTATTATATCTACATTTGTTTTAAAAAGTATCTATATTTGGTTGAATTTTTACAGGAAACGTGGATATTGTAAACGGAAATCTTAAGTTAATATTAGGATTAATATGGTCACTCATTGTCCGATATCAGATAGGAAAAAGTAAATTCCCTCCAAGGTAAGATTTTCTTATATTCAAAACAAGCTTCTGTCAGCGGCATCGCTCGCGTACATTTCGTTATATACACCTTTGGATATATTGGACTTTCAGTATGGACCCCTAACTTTTTTGAAAATTTAATATAGTCTATTTTCACCGGAGATAGTGTAGTTTCCCAACAGTGAAAGAATTTTTCAAATCGGTCATGTTGTTTCGGAGTCTATTCAAAGCAAATAAACAAAAAAAGCAATCAAATCTTTCCTCTTTATAATATTAATATAGATGAATAAACAAGACAATTCTCGGAAAAAATGATACCGTAAATAAAGTACAGAAGAAGATTAATGTGTAGATATTAGACAAAATCATTTTTTTAAATATCAAATACGAACAGCAAAGCCAACATAAAAATTCATCATTTTAAATACACAATTAAGTAATAGTTAGCCAAGAACGAAAACAAGATTTTCCTTAGTTTATAGTCGTCGGTAATATCTTTCCCATTTAAGCCTCTAACTTTCATTTCCTTATTCTTTGTAAGAAAATTAACATTTCACATAATATTATTTGCTATAATTTAATTTTTTTGACGAGGAGGACGTACACTGCTAGCTGGTTATGTGGGACTCGCCATTTCATAATTACTCTGTTGACAAAGACTTTCACTACTACTAGGAAGTGCTAGGTACTAGGTGGGAATTCCCACTAAAACCCTGGCTTTCCGACATTTCTACCATCCGCAGGGCCACGGGATCGCGGTTGCAAAACCACTATGGATATTTGTTATAATAAAGGACGTTATTAAAACTAGTAAGATTTTGCATTATATAATCAATATCATTGAACAATATCTCTTTTACGACCAAAAATAATGTAAATTAGGTAAGCTCCATCATAACCAAAAATACATCTTAGAATTCCTTTCCATTTTTGTTTAATGTTCTGCGGAAATCCTGATAGTTCTAATTAACACCACCTAAATAGCTTCTTGGTTTTTAAAATTATCTCTTATAAGAATGTGACATTGCAATTAGCACGAGAGTTGTGCAACGCAGATAATACACGATTGCAATACATCCCACCCAATACACCTAATGGTTCGATTTCCAACTTGGCGTTATTAAGAAATAGTAGACTTAGTAGGGTTTGTATAAAAATAATCAAAGCAACTTTCTAATACCTTACCGTATGAAGGATTTGTGTTCAACAAAACTAGTTTGGTAAAAAATGTATATATTATTTACCTACTGATTATCAAATGGCATTTTCGCGTTGCAAAACGACTGATCAACAAAAAATGACTTTGACCTCTCTGACTGTTTACTAGGCGCCTCTGTGGTTTAGCGTCACGTGCGCGTACATAAATTCTCTTGAATTCGAATCCTGGGAAATGTAGAAAAGAGACAGAAATTATTCTGCCTAATAGACTAAGAATAATTATAATGTCTGTCTGTGGCAAAGTATTAGGATATACTATGAATCTTTGAAATGGGCGAGGTTGGCTGAGTATACTTAAACACAAGGCACATTTTAATTAAATACATTACTTTGTTGTCTTTAAAATTCAGTATCAGTAACTGGGAATCGAACCCGACGATATTCAAAAAAGATCACACCACTTTATTATTGGGTGTACACATCGACAGTGTTGATAAGCAACATATTGTAGAAAGTACTGATCAAGGCAACTTGAAAAAAAACGTTGAAAGGTTTAATTAGTCAAAATCACTATTTTTTACTCTCAAATATTCACTTCTAAATAGTCATAAAACTCATATTATTAAGACATGCTCTCTATATTGCCTTTTCAAAAAAATAATTCAAATTTTTATTACAAAATATACTAGAAATATATTGAGCGTAATTTCAATAAACTCACAATACAAACTAGTTATTCCGTTGGAAATTAAACTACATAAGTGTAATACTATGCAGCCAACTCTTCCTAAACGTGTAAGCATAGAACCGTGTCGTAATTAGTTTTGCGCATTGCAAAGCAAACGCATTACAGTGCATCGTCAGTTCTCATTACCTAAAATTGCAGAAAGGTAATGTTATCTTGGCTGCAGTCAAGTCTACCGGAGTGTCGTGTCAGCAACCTAACAACTGACTGGAACAGCGGTGTACTTTTATCGGCGCTTCTTGACTACTGTAAGCCCGGTATTTTCCCGCATTGGAAGGAATTAAGTAAGTTTTCTTAATTTTTCTACTTAATGTTTTCAGTCATCCATACATATAATATTTCAGTTGAACCCGTATATCTGAATATTTATTTTGACAAAAACGAGATGAGTGGAGCCGCGGATAATAGCTAGTCTATATATAAAAGAGGATGTTTTTTATTACATCGCTAAACTCAGAAAATATTTTACCAATCATTAAGGAAATTAGTGTGTACATAGATTTATTCAAGAAAAAAGTTCTTATGTGACGTAGACGAATTTGCGTGGGTTTATTAATTTTCCAATAAAATAGAGGTTTAAAATATTTATAGAAATAATATGTTACTTATCTACACAATCTATTTAAAACAAATAATGTTATATATTAATTACTCTTTCTGCTAGAACTTCGGTATTGCATTTTGGTAAAAAACACTTTATGAATATTTGTTATCACAAATGTTTAAAGGCATATTTTATTTATAATAAAAGAATATATAACTTGCATACAAACCTTGACCTGCCGTTAAGTCAATCCATGAAATGAATAGAAATGTCATTTTAAATAAACAATTGACGTAGCAATCTCGTTACGAGATTTCTCTTTTTCAATATTTGACGTTTGATTAAAAAACCTTATTTTTCCGCAACATGCCTACGTCATCTACTTTATTTGTAGTGATAATACTTGTCTTATTACACACTGAAAGACCACACAAGTCGAACCCAAATCCGGATTACGGGTTATTTATTTTTGTTTCCTGTCTATTGAAAGCTAAAACGTATGAAAGCTTATATGTGGTAGGTAGCCAAAATGGTTGTAGATTGCGTTGATTTACTTTTTAGCTTACTTCCAATTTTCGAAAGTTAGCCAAGTGATATAGCGAAAACAATTCAAGAGTTTTTCATTTATGTTCGTGATGTGAACGAAATTTCAATAAATTCCTCGCAACCGAACAATAACGGAGGTGTCGTATGAATCACACTATCTTTTTTATAGCTCTATTAAAGCCATTTTTATTTTAATAATTATCTACTAGGCCGTCACGAAGCCGTGGAAAACTGTAGGAGAGCTATGAAACTTGCTCAGCGGGAATTACAAGTGCCTATGGTTCTGGAGCCGGAGTACTTGGCATCGCCGTGGTTAGATGAGCTCTCTGGCATGACATACTTATCTTACTTTATGAAACCTGAATCAGCTGGCG
Source organism: Hebomoia glaucippe (assembly GCA_025727935.1). Taxonomy (NCBI): domain Eukaryota; kingdom Metazoa; phylum Arthropoda; class Insecta; order Lepidoptera; family Pieridae; genus Hebomoia; species Hebomoia glaucippe. Next base: position 16,356 of record JAOSYY010010717.1, read on the forward strand.
TGAAAGCCACCCTGGATTGGGTCAACTCGCGATTGGAGAGACCCATTTCGAATTTTACGGTTAGTTTATGAATTTTGTTTCTTGCATTTATCGAAAAAATTGTGCTTTTGTGATCTGTTAAGTATTCATAGAAATCAGAAAAAAACTATTTGCGTGAGGTGTAAGGCCTATTCTCATATAAGTCTTATATTATCTATCTGCTTATTTACGTATACAATTAATCATGGGACAGAGATCTATAAAATGGACTAATCTTACATTACAAATGAAATTGGGTGTTAATTGTAATTGAAAACATGATAATTAGGTAATTTCGATTGTTAAAAAGGTGCAATAACAAGAATTTCTAAAAAAAAATGAATACAAAGTTTTATCTGGTTTATATGCTATAATGCATGTTCCAACATCAGTCCAAGAATTTCCAAAGGTAGTTGTGTCATCTTTTTGAAATATAAGCTACCAGCAAGTGAATCTCATGATCGTCAGTCAGAGTATAAAAAAAATCTAAGTCAATTTAAAGAAATGAATATATGAAATTAGCGGGTTTATATAAACGCACCCCATACATCCTTTTCCTAATAAACACGAATAACAACCTACGTATTCGACAGCGCAAAAGATAAAAAGGGGAATAAAACGCGAAACACATTGTTGGTGGTTTGTTCAAATTCAGTCCGATTAGAACACATGAAACCTTAAGGGAATTCCAGTTCCAGAGAGTAAACAAACAGGAAAATGGAAAGGGTGGGCTAATGCGGTAGTATGGCACAACCACGCCAAAACTCTGTTATACCAATATGTTTGTTTAGTATCGAATAATATTTTAGATATTATCGGGCCTATCATATTATACGAATACAGGCATAACACTTGTTTAGGAATTTGGATTTTATACTGTATATTATTTAGCAACAATAGAAAATGGTAAGTCAGTGCAAGTCACATCTATGCACTAAAGGGACCACACCAACCAAGCTGTTTATGTTCAATATATTATATAAGTAATAAAGTAAAAAAATAATAAAAATTGTTTATTTGCATAAAATTAACCTTCTGCTGTGCGCGCGATTTACAATAAGTCTAGGAATCGAGGGTTCGTAACAACAAAGTAGTGACGCTAGCGACTTCCCGCTGCGCCTGTGTCCTTCAATTCTATGCAGCTTAGTGTGAGTGGAAGGGATTTGACATCACAACATACTAACTATGACTTTTATATGGCTAGCCTTCAAAGGAGCCCGGTATTCCATGGTCCATCTACATACTTAAAGTAAATAAACATTGCAAAGAAGTTATCCCCAGAGTTTTAAAATGCATTGTAAGAATGTATATATTTTTTTAAAACATGGCGTCGCATTTTTAAGCCTTGTATATGTTAATGAGTTACGATCACTTACACTTATGTACGTTTCATCTCTATTTCATAAAAATCATACAATATTATATGTCCATACTAAAGTATGTTTCATAACCTCAAACCTGTAATACATAAATAAAACTACCACTTACTAGATAGTTATTATTTGGATAACCTTTGAAAGATCTTACAGATAAAATTCACGTCATAAATAATAGCAAACCACTTAGTAAGTTTGGGAGTAAACCATTACAAGATTAATTGTTTGCTCGGTGTTAAAGAACTCTTATTTCTGTTAATAAATCTTTTAGAATAAGCGAATAATTTTAAAATATTTTTATTTACAGAAAAGCATTCTTTATGATGTTTTTCGCATCATTGCGAGTGTTAGTATCAACATATGTCATCTCACTACTATTACTTACCTAGTATTTTCCGTTTGTTTAGACTGATTGGAATGATGGCAGAGTCGCCAATGAACTTGTGAGGTCTATGGGAGGACCTGCTCCTCCACCAAGTAGACTTCGAAGGGATCCTGCACGTTGGGAAGAAAACAATCAAATGGCTATAGATGCGGCGAAAAAACTTGGTATGTTTAAACCAAATAACCGATTCTTTTTAGAAAAAAATTAAAACCGAATGATTCTGGTTACAATACACAGTAAATTGAAAACTGTCACGCGTATAAACTAGTAATAAAAACGATAAACGAATAAAAGGGAACAAAAATTGACGCGTTGAGTTTTTGTGTGAAATAAATAAAACCTACACGAACTTACAGTGCTTTTATAACTTTTTCTATCAGTTAACAATTAAACATGTTTAATTTATATCTATTCGTATAAATAAATAAAATTGAAGTGTTTTTTTTGCAATATCAAAATGACTCATATTTTCTTAACACAATTTAAATATGGTATTAAAAATTTATCAATTTTTCGTCTAATTGTCTTGTTTCTCGGATGATTTCCGTTACGGATAGATCAATTGGAATGGAACATGAATTAGTACTTAATAATGTAAGATGTCTGTCAGTCTACTTTTATAATCTTGGTTACAGAATCTGCTAGTTCCATTAAATATCGAATTAATTCATTTTATCTACAAAAAATAGAAAATTGAATGCTCTTTAATAATGAAAAGAATTTTTAAGGCATAATCATGATGTTTTCCGTTAATCTGAATTAGCAGTATTTAATTAGGAAAATGGAATGCTGTTGATGAAATACTGATGCGCCATATTCAAATTTTGCGGTTTTCGAAATTCAGCAACGACGGTAAAATAAATTCCACTCCTTATTTCATTATCTTATTTTCAATATTTTTGTACGTTAAAAACGAATACCTGGGATACGAAAATTACATTTCCTCACTCCTTAACTTCGTTCTTCGCACAAAGATTTTATTAATTTCGATCGCATATCTCGGGCCAAAATAAGCTTTTCGCTACAGCATAACAGATTTTATATATAACTAAAATATAATTTCACCGTCAATGTTTAACATGATAGTTGATATGAATAGTTTTCATGAGCAAGTTATTGGAACGGTTCAACCATTGCTTTGCTTTTTGCAGGAGTACAACCCGTATTATCAGCTAAGGATATGAGTCAGAGCGACGTAGAACACTTAGGAGTAATGGCGTGGGCTACACAATTTCGTAATATCCCACCGCGTCCGCCTATCCACGACATGTTACGAGTAGCACTCGATTCCACTTCAGGGAGAGTAGGAGAGCCTGTAAGTGCTAAGGGATTTTTAAGGGAAAAGAGCATTTATATCGTAAAACGAAGTGGATATGCACTCAAGTGTGCGATTAAAGCTTATAAATTAATTCATTACTGCAGATTTAAAAAAAAAATCCTCGTTTGCTACTGTGATACTTGACTTAGTCCTAACTCGATATAGAAATTTAGTACATAATATATTCTTGTGTGTGTAATGAAATATATACCTGTACTTTAGTGCTGTTATGCACCACTTTACATGCCTGATGTTAAGTATCTGTCTATTTGAAACTTGTGGTTTTTTTTAAGTCAAAATATTTTCTTAGCTTATTACATTTTCATTGCAATCGGATTGATAGTTTATCAATGTGTTCTTGACACGTATACATAAAAACATCGATGTTTGTTTTTAATTGTAGACCTATATTAAAGTTCAGAGCGTATCAAAAGATCTGTCGATATCGGACGTAAAAGTGTTCATCGTGAATCCATTAGAACAAGAGTCGAGGTTGAAACTAGATTCGAGAGGTGCTGGGGAATTCGTACCGGAACATGCTGGCATGCATGAAATTGTACTTGTCGTTGATGACATAAGGTATATTATTTTGCTATTACATACATTCACATTTCTTGTCCTTATTCGTTTTTATAGCTACGTTAATGTATTACAAAAATTTAGCAACTTGTCAGATTACTACACGTTATTATGATTTTTTAAAGAAGTAAGATCATAAACATAAAAAAAAACTTTATATATTACATACTTTAATCCAAAAAAATCATTTAAATACCAATAAATAACATTATGACATATAATATTATATTAGAACTTTGTATTGTCTTATGTTTGAACTATATCCTATTACATATATGGTGCCATTCAAGTATTACGTAAGAGGATTTATAACAATTATTTACCCCCCCATCTCTCTATTCACCAAAAGTAAGCAAAGCTCTTACCTCTTCCCCCCATGCATCAGTAAATAGTTTTCAATTACCATATTAATTTTTTAATGATTCATGATCAGAAGTTCAATCTAAACATCATCTAGACCCCTATACCTCCTATGTCATTCAAAAGAAGCAAAGAAACCCCCCACCTCTCCTATGGTGCTTACGTAATACTTGAACGGCCCCTAACACATATATAAGATAACTTTTATATAATACTATATTAAATGCATTAGGAAAATAAATAAGTATCTATAAAAGAATATTCTTGCTTTGTTAAAAAGAAATTGTTATTTACGTGTTTATATGTTTAGCACATTAGTATATAAGTATTATACTAGGCATATCTATACAGGGTGGATGGAAGATATTTCTTCAGAGTGTTGCCAAGATTGGTGTCAGTGCCTCCACCTGGCATGGCGCCTTGTGCCGCTGGCAGTCTTGTAGAAGTGTTAGTTAGTGCAACAGGTACGTGTATTAACACGTTCCACTTCTTTTAAATATTCTATGCTCCACAGCTTCTGAATCATCATTTTAACTCTCCGAGTAAATTGAAGTAAAATTAGGAAATATGTTAATGTTCATTTTGAGAATTTAAATAGCTTTGTAGTTAAATAGAATATTAATAGTCTCATAATAATAGACGTAATCGTAACTAATTTCATCAAGGCGAAGTGTTTGTTACGCTTTCTCGCTCTGAACTTGAAACAATTTCGATGAATTTTACTGTAAAGATAAATTTTTGCATACACCTAACCCATAGACGAGCTGCAAACCAACGCTTTTTTTGAATAACTATTTCTTATTGCGAAAATTATACTTAAAAAAGGAGAAATAGAATGATTAATCATAGTTTTATTTAGGATCATTTTGGTTCTGTAATTTCTTTACAAGTTAATTGCAGCCAACATTTATTCTGTCATATACTCAGGATTTTCTCACGATGTGAATGTGAGTGTGTGTGTTTGCATACTTATCAGTAATTTTTTTTTATTGTTCAGTTTTATTGATACAGTAATCAAAAATTGCTTGTCAAAAGTAATATGTAAGAGCTTTTCAGGTGCCCCTCGCCGACAGGATATAGACGTGACAGCTCATTCGCCTAGCGGTAGATCCATACCGTTAGAAGCAAGACACCCTCCGCCTTCCGCCCCAGGGACAACTGCATCCAGTGCAACTTTTCAACCAGACGAAGCGGGTACTTGGACCATCGCTATTACGTACAAAGGAGAACATATTCAGGTCTAGATTTGTTATAACTCACTCCTAACTAAAAGATAAACTTTTAACAAACTACCAGAGGACTTCGTGTGATTTTCAACTTCCACATATTTATATAACACGGTTTCGTATATTTTAACATTATAGTGTACTTTTTTGAGTGTTTGCAATTAACAAAACTATACGTAATTCTAATATTCTTGAAAATCGGCGTTAAGTGGGTAAGCCGTCCTCGGTTTACCCGTTTTGGTTTTAGTGGGGAAACTCGTTGAGTTTTGTGAGAGTACATGGTTTCTTATAAGTGAAAATATGACTCTGCTTACGGCCATTATAATTTTCTCCGGCGTATAAAAATAGTATATTGCATATTGTTCTAGCTAATTCGACAATTAAACAAAGTTAATATCATTTTAAATTACAGTTTAATCCATTATATCGGGAACTCATTTGTTGAACACAAGAGTATGAATTGAGTTAAATCTGTAATCAATAATAATGTTTCTCACTACATCGCTACATATCGGAAAATGTAACATCGTGATTCATCATTGTATGATATATTATTACAAGTGGGCGCTAGTTAGGAAAATCTTATTTTTGCTCGTTCTAATTTCAATTTGTTTGGCCTAAAGCGACAATCGTCCATCAAAATAAAAACTTTAAGAACTAAATGTGTAAGAAAAAGTAGGGCGTAATTTGTTAACTAAGTAATTTAGTCTCGATTTTCTGTTCCAAATGGAAACTACCATAAAATTTCAGGGAACAAAGATTAAGGTTGTTTGTAACATCTAATGGAAAGTGGAGGTACAGTCTCTTATGATTTAATAAAGTTTGTGAAACTAATTTCGTACTTCCTCGTTCGTAAAACGTTGTACATGCAGAGTTCAATTATAATATACTAGATATTACGCTTGGCTTTACTCGCTTGGAAATCTTTTCACCGTAATTTGTCAAGAGATAGATAATATATAAATCTTTGCCTTTGAATAGTATTATTACCGAGTATAAATATACTTAATGATATATAACACCTTACTTACAATATTTGACAACATTTCCATTTAGGAGTATTATTGACGGTGGTGTGTCTAGGATCAATTAAATAATTCTTATATTTAAACTTGTACAAACCTTCACAGGATTTCAACTGATAGATAGCTAATATTATAAGGCTGTATACTATATCATCATCTTTGTCATCATCTTGAATTACTCTTTATTCGAAACAGTTGCTCCATCATTACTGATAAATTCATCATCTTTTTCGTGCATTGCCAGATATCTTAATTCATCTTCTTTTTTCTGAACTAAAACCTTCTTCTGCTTAACTCTTTTCAGTCTAAACGTCTCTTCTCTCTCCTTTTCGTCCAATTCGGACATAATGTATCGCGCTGTGAGGTTTATTCTTGGGACAATGATTTTTGACAGCACGTTGCTTTTTCTGAAATAAATAAAAAATATTGACGTAACCAAAAAGCTTCTACAATTACTACAAAAAAAAATATCTCAATTTGTAAAAGGATTTTGTTTTTGGTCGTTTTTTAAACGAACGTTGGCGAATAATTATTGAAAAAAGGTTCTATAAAAAATCATATGAGACCTTTTTTGTATGCAAAGGGGGCGTTGAGTTTATTTTTTATGATTTAGAGACCAGTCCTTAAACGGTTGGAAGCTATGGTCTAAGCCTTAATGCTTCAAAAAATTGTATTAGGAACTTTGTAAACACCCTATGTTAAAATACAAGCACATTAATATGTCTGCCATCCATACCCAGAAACTTTCAGACAAAATTAAATATTCATTTGATTCTAAAATAGCATTGTCTGCTAATTGACTGGGAAACTGACACTCCTGTTATTTTACCGCCATAAAGTTTTCGCCGCTAGGGTTGCCACCATCAAAAATTTACTAACAATAAATCAGTAGAAATCGCGTGTCTCCTGCCCCCCTGCCTTGAGGGTGGACGAATAAGCACTAGATGGAATAGAACTCTCGCCAAAATTAAGGATAGGTTTGGTGCAAAGGTTCAAATAAAGAACCTTAGACCAAAACTATAATAATAACGAGAAGGACAAACTTCGCAAATACTTGGATTTGGCTCGCGAGATAACCGCTTTGTGGGATATGGATTCGACGATCTTTGTCCCTATAGTGGTTAGCGTGAACGGTCTCAGAGTGAAGTCTTGACCTAAAGAGTCTCTCGCTAGTTAGTTGGATCAAGGGACAGATGCAAAAGGTAGTACTCCTGGACACAGCGCGTATTGTCAGAAGGTTTCTTTCTCTGCGCTCCTAACCATCGGTAGCTCGGGCCAAGCTCCGCTGCTGGTGGTTTTCCAGATTAGGTTTTTTATACAATTTTCATTTTTGTATTTTACTTTTGTATCTATTTTATAAAAACCTAATTAACATATTCCATGCCCACCGTCGGATCCGAGCGAGCGTGTAATCTGTTTTTTTTATTAAAATAATAATAATAAAAATAAACATTTTTCCATAGTTTCAAACATTCATATGTACATAATCAAAATTCGTCTTAAATAGTTTTGGTTCCGAGCTATTATTTTTAATTTTCTTGTAAGCAGTGAATGCGTTAAGAAATTAAATATATGAGAGAAATTTAAATAGTACC
>JAOSYY010010765.1:0-11045 GCA_025727935.1 Hebomoia glaucippe
GTGAGCTTATTTTGCGAGACAATTAACGTTTTAAAATCCATGCTGTAATATATACATAAAAACTATTGAAACTTATTATTGGTGTTAAAGTTCTTTTTTTTTTCTGCATAAAAATGATTTTTTAATTAAATATTTCTGAAAAAAAAAATATCGCCGCTCGGTAAGGGAGATAGCCCCATTGGCGCTAAATAGCCCCATCTGGCAACACTGACTTCACGTTATGCCATAGACCTATGAGTTATGCCATAGAGTCTCTTCAATATTTGGATGTTGAGGAATATATCAACTTATAAACAGTACAGATTGCTGTTATAATAGAATATGTGTCTACAATTCATATTAGCAATGCCACAGGCAAATTATTGTAGATCACTTTGGAAGGGCAACTTTATTCGCCGGTACAAAATTCTTTGAAATCCTTGAATGAAGCGCGTCTGATAAATCTGTATATCAATTGTCAAGTGTCGTAAGTGTAAAAGTTTTATTATACTCTGTGTAGTCTTTGATTAAACGTCTAATCCTGGAAAATGATTGAGAACCGAGTGTGATTAAGTTCTTATTTTTATGAAATGATAACCTACCTATTTTTTAAACAATATTAAACATATGTTTATTCTATATTATTGTATATATGTAGTTGCTTAAAAAATTTCGTGCTTAAAAGTTGCAATTTTGCAAGCTTTACGGAGCTATAATATTTATCTTTATTGGAATTGACCTGTAAGTACTTCTAATTAATTTTCGACAAAATCTATGAACATACCAATTGAATTAAATAGATTTTTTTCTTAAATATATATTTTTTGCAAAAATATAAACCATGTTTTAACAAAAGTGCAATTCGCTTATTTGGTTTGTATGATACCACGTGGTTTATACGTCTTATTATACTCGGTTCGATTCCAAGTAGTTTTATTAAAGATATTTCCTTTAGATATCTAATTTTAAAAATTGTTTCAGTCATGTCTATTAACATTTAATGAAACTTTGATATTTGATATTACTTCATGTTACATAATAATATCTTTAAAAAAAGTATTTCACAATAGTTATGATATAAAAAAATAATATTTTTTTTATTACATTTCAAGTCATATCGTCATATAATGTTGAACTTTGAATATAAGTTTTGAGTGATGTTTAGCCAGATAATTTATTGTATTGACTTACATTTCTCTCTTGTTTTGAAACCTGAGTTCAAGACTCCAGATTATTTTTTTATTTTATTAGTTTTTATATATTTTTTTGTTACAAACAATAAACCAATTTTGCATTAATAGAATTTCAGGAAAAGTGAGAATTAATGTTATAGATTAATTCTCAATGAGTTCAAGTAAAATGAAAAAACACAAAATATGTTCTAATAAAAAACACAATAATGAGAGTCCAGATGTGTTAGTTTTACCACCTGAGCTGCTACAAAAGCTAGGCATTTCATTAGGAAATATTGATCCTGTAAAAGAAGAAAGAGTGTTTTTAAAGGGTATGTCTTGAGGTTTTTGCTCTTCGCACTATATAATATAATTAGTTTAGAACATTGTTAAGATTTTGTAGCTTCTGATAACAAATACATTAATGAAAATTCCAGATCATAATAACATCCAAGAAAATGAAGAAAACCCTTCTCAATGCCAATTGCCTAAATCACATTTAGAATCTAGACAAGGAGAGATTTGTGCATTGGTTGTGTCTGATGTTTCAAAAGTGGACACGTCTATTATGAAAACAGCAAATTTAATGAAAAATTCAGTGTTTTTGAGCCCCACTTTTTCACAAATTGATTTAAACAATAGAGAAGAACTTTTATCTAGTACCGCATCAAATCTTGATGTCAATAGTCCAGAGGTCGAACATAATCTTAGCACCTCTATTGTTGAAAATCAAAACCATGTACCGGAATTGGATGAAATTGAGGAACATAGAAATATGTCATATGCACAGTGTCCAAACAAAATTCTAAACAAGCCCAAGCTTCATGAAGTATCAAATTCAAGTCCTTTGAAGTGTTTTGATAAACAGATTGATAGTGGCACAAACATCTTAAGCAGTTCAACTAATCAAAAAGATAAAATAAATGTAATTTCTGAAGAAATTATTGAGCCCAATAAATTTATGGGATGGAAATCATTCCATTCACCTAAACCAACATCGCTTATACCTGTTCCAATAGATTCAATAATTATAAAACATAAAGCGATGTTGCTTCCTATAGGAACAGATATTAAAAGCAATAATGGTATGGTTAGTCATGGAAAACAAATGCTGAAAAATAATATGTCTGCTGTTCTTACTGATTTAACAGCAGAAAATGAGAGACATTTAACACAAGAACAAGATGTATTAGGAATGAATAAGCTTTCAAGTTTAACAAATTTACATAGTGATACTACTGATACTAATTTAATGGGTAAACCAAATAAAATCAATCTAGGAGAAGTTGATACACACAAAACTAAATTATTTATTACAGATGAACAAGATGTTGCATCACACATGATCTCTTTAGATAACAAGATTGAATTAGAAGAAGACCATAAAACTTTGCAGGTAGACACATTGTTCTTTGATGAAGAATGTTACTCTAAAAGTAAAGAAGTTCTAAAAGAGGATTTTATAGATAATAAAAAATCCAAAAATGATGCTATAAAAATAAACCAACATACCTTACAATCAAAATCACACATTCAAGGTGTCGAGAAACCTGGTGGTGATAAAAATTCTGTTTCTTTACTTCTTAAAAAAGAAAGTAGTCTAAAGACATACAGTAAGTGTAAAGGTCGAGCAAAAATTAATAAATCCACCTGTCAACTTTTTGCTACTAAGGATGTTAATGACTTAGTAGTTTCCAACATTGATATAACTGACAGATCTTTTGAAATAAATACAAGCCAAAAATTTTGTGTTTGTTCAGACTTTGGACGCTACAGCTATCATGATATAGAAAACTATGAACATATTCACTTTTGGAACCATGGCATCACAGAAAGTTCATCTGATGTTATATTTAGTATTTATTATGATGAAGCCAATGAGGCTAATGATTATTATTCATCTGAAGAAATCATGCCAAATATTAGTGTCGAAACTTTGCTAGTTTCTGATCATATTTGTTTTAATAATTTTGAAATATTGGAAAGTGAATATGAATTTAATTCAAATTTAAGTAATACACAACAAATTTCAAATGCGTGGAAGGAAATAATTGAAAATAAAGAAGTTGAAGTAGGGGTACCTCCTTCAAATGATAGTCTAAAGAGAAAAGGTGCACAGAATACTCACGATGTAAGTATTTAACTATGCTTAGTCTAACCGTTAAAATATGAAAGTTTATACGTTTCTTACCCAAGCATGCAAAAATGGATGAAGGGTTTTGGAAATAATTTTATACATATACCTAATTTCGATGTTAACGCGGACGATCTAGTCAATAAATGCTAATTACTGTAAATAATTCTATATATCCTTTTAATGTTTTATGTCGCTTGAAGAAGTATATAAGATAACCCACAGAATATAAAATTATTTTGACAGGCCTCCAATGTAACCAGAAATTTAGAAACAGAAGTGGATATTATTACAAATGAATTTGATACACCTTCAGATATCCGAACTGTAAGTTATTAAGTTATTTTGAATTATATAAACTTTTTGAAATTATTTTTCAGATGCCCTCGAGTGAAAGCGTGGGGTACCGCTAGTTCTTAATCTTTCGTTAAGATATTTTATTTCTCCATTTACCAATTCAAAATATAACTCCTAAGCTTTAATTTATATTTTTTGTTATTTCAGAAACGTAAACGACATGACTCCTACGACACCCCGTTAAGTCAATTAAAAAAAACAAAAACCGATGTCGGTGCGATATGTACTGAATTCATTAGTGAATTTGAGTTCGATGAGCAAAATTTGAAACAAAATTGCCAGGCTACTGCGGAAGATTCAGGTGAAGTAAGTGTTTGGTAAATCTAAATATTTTGAATTATTTGATACCATATAAATTTGCAACTGAAGTATATAAGCAATAAGTTTTTAAAATGTCGGTCAAGTTTGCCAGCTGCTCGCACTACAGATGCTTGCATGTTTGCGGTGTCTTTTATGGCTCGAACCGCTAGGCCATGGAACTTCTTCCCCGCTTTCCTGATCGGTAAAGCCTTGGGATTTTCAAGCGTAGGGTAAATAGAAACCTAATAAACCGCTGTGCTTAACTAAGTTGACCACATTACCACTTGCCATCATATGGGATCGTGGTTAAACAACCGTCTATTAAGTATACAAATAAAAAGTAGATACATCCGAATCTACTGAGGTCTACTTGCTATGACCCTGCTATATCTACTTCTTTCGCTTCCTATACTTCCAACAACGTACGTTAATTGTGTACAAATGATTTTTTTTACGAACATAGTCTTAAAAAGGTATTTTAAATTTGAGTCATTCAATTTCAGGGCTCTTTAGGAACACCGTTTGTCACAAGCATCAATAAGGTCGACGTTTCAAAGTGCGCTGTGTGTCATAATGAGGTCACGGATTGGTACGAACATATTGGTTCAAAGCATAATTATCTTGCCTGTAGGGAAGGGGATCCTCCTGTGGTAAGTACACTTAAATTACAGATTAGTATTTCTGATGAAATTAATGCAATAAAGAAGTGCATTGGCCCGAACATAGTTTAACATTAATATATTTATTTAGTTGGTTGACTTATAATAAACTAATGGTAACGGACACATGACTAGTAGAAAGATAAGGCATAGTTTTTTTACCAAATAGTTGTATTATAGCCAGGGCCGGATTTATCATAACCGCCTGGTAACTGACGAAAACGTGGCCCCTTATATAAAATTTTTATGTAATTTGTAGAAAAAAGCCGCGCCATCACCAAAATTTTATATAGAATTTGGCTAATGGAGCGGCGTTTTTGTTCCATCTCTACAAGTTTGTCCTAGATTGTTGACCTAGATTTTTACTAGGGTACTAGTGAGTACCCTAGTAAAAATCTAGGTCTTTTTATGACAGTTATCTACAAAGGAATAAAAACAATTATCAATTCATTTATTTTAAAAATGAAGTTGAAGTTGGATATTACACTATGCGACTAAGGACTTTCTATTTATGAAAATTATCTTTATAGTGGTTAAGTACTGGAATTTTAATCATTTACAAATTCCTCCCAACTCCATAACACATTAAACTACATCTATAATAGTAAATTTACCATGCATAACCAATTTTTCAAGGATTTTCGCAACGATGTTGCTGTCCATCAATATTTACTGGCTATTTCCAAAGAAATCGATGGCCTAGTTTGTGCAAAATGCGGTTATCGACGAAAATACGTGAAGGCATATTTAGATCACGTAAAAAGTTGTGATGGTGAGGTATGGCTTTTTTTAAAATAATTAGTATTTTTAATTTTAACCATAATTGTTAAAGTAAAGTTGTGATGATTTGACTTTTTCAGACCGTTATGGAAAATCCAACTGCAATGCCTAAAAAAAAGTGCGGAGTTTGTGAAGCAGAGGTAAACGAAGAAGACTGGATATATCACATTCAGCAGCAACACAATTATCTAGCATGGGAGGATGGGGATACGCCCATTGTAAGGCTTTATAACTCATAAATAATAAGAAATAAAGAATTTTAGTTGCGTTTTTGAAGTCTATTTAAGTTAAAGACAAAATATACTGCTTATAAAGAATTTTTGAATCGTCAATTATGTCTAATTACTATAGGATGTACATAAATGTCTTTCAGGATCCGAACAATAAAGACATTGTTTATGACTACTTATACAATTTATCTAAACAAATCAATGGATTGGTTTGTTCTAAATGTGGATGTTGCCGAAAGTATGTGAAGTCATATTTGAGCCATATGAAGCAGTGTACTGCTGACAATAATTGGAGTATGGGTGATGCACAGAAAACTAAACAATATCTCGCGTGGAAAGGGGCTGTAAAGGCATTAGTAAGTTTATTTATATACTTCTAACGTTCAACGATTACGTGCGATTATTTATTAAATAGCCAGCCGTGTCCCGCGATGGTAATTGTTTGTATATTATTTTAGTGTCATAAGAATCCTCACACATTTAAATATTAACCAGTAAAATTTATCGACAAAATGTTTTGAGTTTTCAGGGCTGACTACTAATAGTATAATAATTTTATTAAGTTTTAATATTGTGATAACATAGCTATTTTTATAACATTTACAGTCACAAAAAGGTCAAAGCTTAGGGAATGTTAGCCCCGAAAGCATTGGTCACAAACGGCGGAGCTTTAAAGGCGAGATGAACGCAGTTGAATCTCCACTGGTACGTTTATTTTTTACGCGCTTCTTCTAAATAGCGTTTAAAATTATGGTCGCTGTCTGTGCCTTTCTATGTCTGCAGCTGTTTCTAAAGCGAGTATTGGATTTTGATGACGCTCACTCTTAAATATTATTTGTTATTTTTATATATACTTTATTATCTATGTAAAATTTTATACAACTAGAAACACTTATTACAACAAATGTCTAGTTATCAGTTAAAACTAGCAAAGTTCGCTTTTTACCGTATAAATTTTAATATACTACTTAACTGTAATTTTATTTACTCAACAAAGTATCTCAATAAGTTTGTTTTTATTTTTAGAATGACTCACTAAATCTGACATCTACGGGGATAATTCAGATTATAAAGTGTGGTGTATGTGAAGTGAAAATTGGAGAGGATGAATGGATTCATCATATTCAGCAGGAACACAACTATCTGGCGTGGAAGTACGGTGAAAAGACTATAGTAAGATTGATTTTCGATTAGATGTCTTAAAAATGAGAGGTCTTCGGAATTTTTCGGTGTAGTTTTCAAGACTAAGAGTTTTAAATACCTTCATATAAATTTCAGTTCCCTACCTATTTCTTGCCCTCCAATTTTTGTAAAAATAAATAACCATACCTTCCACCTATGTAACGATTAGTCCCTTCTGTCGTTATACAAAAACTTATCAAAAGTGGTTCAGCAATTCCGGCAGGATATGTACCGACCAAACAATTATAAAATTGATTACCATTGACAATTCTATGTTTCCACTTCCAGAATACGATGGATAAAGAGGCTGTTAATAATCACCTATACAATATATCGAAACAATTAAACGGATTGGTCTGTGCGAAATGCGGATGTCGTCGAAAATATGTTAAATTATATTTGTCTCATATAGACTCTTGCAACGGGATAGCTGTAAGTGTTATTGCTTATTATTGAAATTTGACATTTAATATCTATATGCACTGGTGGATTCACAAATTTATGGACAGTAGGCTGTTTAATTTTTGCTGCTCCTATTTACCTCTTAATTTCGTATTTGGTAATCATATTAATCTAATATATAAAATTCTCGTGTCACAGTTTTCGTTGCCATACTCCTCCGAAACGACTCGACTGATTCTTATAAAATTTTATATACATATTCAGTAGGACTGATAATCGGCTACTATCTATTTTTCTAACTTCTAAGTGATAGGGGGTGTTCACCCAAAAAAAAATTTTA
Organism: Hebomoia glaucippe; assembly: GCA_025727935.1. Classification (NCBI taxonomy): domain Eukaryota; kingdom Metazoa; phylum Arthropoda; class Insecta; order Lepidoptera; family Pieridae; genus Hebomoia; species Hebomoia glaucippe. Next base: position 7,536 of record JAOSYY010010765.1, read on the forward strand.
TATATGTTTTTTATTATGTGGCATCAAAATTACATAGAACCCCTATTTTGCGGCAAAAAGCGTTTGCTGGGTCAGCTAGTTACATATATTCTACGAATATAATTGTAATGATTTGTGCTTATTAGCATGGTTATGAACTAGTCTCCTAGTTTGTTGTGTTAATTTATTAAAAGTTCGAATATTTTAAAATTTCATGTCCGCTAAAGTAAATTTTTAAACAAAAGAAATTGTATCAAATTTGCCGTTCTAGGCTCCAGCTTACTCATTCTCCTTGTAAATGCGCCACTGTTTATGTGTTTAAGGAAAATACGTGAAACGTAACGTGTTTGCAGGATTCTACAAATGATTCCATTATGAATAGCAGCAATATGTCTCATAGTATTGTTATAGAGGAGGACGAGAATGAAATAGTAAAGTGTGGTGTGTGCCAAAAAGAAATAGTGAATCGGGATTGGATCAATCATATTAGTGAAGAACATAATTATATGGCTTGGAGAGAAAAGGATAAGCCACTTGTAAGTTGCGTTTCTGCTATTTTACGGCTGAATTTTTTTTCAAATACGAGTTTGGTTTTTTATAAATATAGAGAGAACAAAATATATAAAATATATTATTAGATTCTCTACATAAAAATTCGATTTTTAGATTGTGTTACAGTTCTTGTAGAAAATAATTCTTATTTTGTGTTGTTTAGCCACTAATGAGTACGGATTGATAATTTATCATTTAAAGAATTATTTAAAGTTTCATTTTTTAGGACCTAAATAACAATGAAGAGGTAAGAGAACATTTATATAAAATCATACAGAAACATGGTCCGTTGACTTGTATGAGATGTGGTCTTCGTCGTAAATATGCAAAGCTATTTTTGGGGCACATAGCGACTTGTGATAAGGTATATAAATTTTTTTATTAATTTAAATGAAAAAATTTCATTATTACCTATTTGTTGATATGATACATCTCTATAATAATATTTATTTATGGAAATTGCTATAATAGAATAAAAACATGCCTTTATTTTTTATCAAGTGAAAAATTAAAAATTAGTTTAATAAATTGAAAGTATAAAATATAGTAATCAGCTATCAAATGTTAAATACGTCACTTTTCACTAATCAAAAGATAGAACATATAATTCTTGTTACGTTAACATCTTTAGTGTTGAGGGCCCGTATTCTAAGACCTAACTCAAGTTACAATCTATACTTTAGCATTATAAAGTGGTCAAAACTTTATATAGAAAAAAAAAACGTTACGAGAAGATTTATAATTATATTAAAACATAAGTCTTGGACTATGGTCCTATCATTTGATTGCTCAAACGTAACATCATAATACTGCTAGTGAGTTAGTAGATGCAAATTTGAAATCCACTTTCAATTTCAATACCGAATTATTTTTGTTCACTGAGCTTATTTTTACTAACTTTGATTTCTAGAGAAACATATTATTTATTGTGTTTAATATACTTTTCCGGGCGTTGTAGGATAGTTTTTCAAAATCGTTTATCTTGTCATATTGTTTCTTTAAATCAAGTATTCCCATACTTGTATGACGTTTACTGTGACTAGTAAGTGATAATTTCGATTGCAGGATTTAAGTTTAAATTTGGATACCAGAGAAAAGAGTGTTAAAGAAGAAGGCAACAGCGATCCTGACCGAATCATAATGTGTGGCGTGTGTCAGAAAGAGATGGAAAATAAACGCTGGCCTATTCATTTGCAAATACACAATTATATAGCGTGGAAGGACGGCGAAATGCCTATAGTAAATATCTTCAGATATATAATTTTTATATTTCACTAAACAAAATAAATCCATTACTTTTGTTTTGTTTTCCTAGAATTGTTATTATGTTCTCGCTATTTAAATATAAGATGTTCGTAGAGTAAATAAAATTGGTCATATTTCGAAGGTATTAAAACAACTGAAAACAATGAGCCTTACACCTAGATTAAGATGCTGATAGAAGATGAAAGAACCTTACCCAATAATAATTTAAATGATGGACCTTGAAATATTATATATAATTTCAGGATATGACAGATGAACAGAAAGTGTACGATCATCTATACGAAATGTCTAAATTACATAACGGCTTAACGTGTCCTAAATGCAGTATAGTCAAGAAATACGTTAAATCGTATCGGACTCACGTGGAGACTTGCAACAGTCATGTGGACCTCAACACAATTATAGAAACTCGAGAAAATAGAGGTAATCTCTTCTAGATTATAATATTAAGATAGCCTTTTCTCAATTATTCTAAGTTACTACTACGGTACATAACACAAATACAAAAATTTAAAATTGTTTAGCTGTCTCTTTGTTCCGGAAAATGTCCGAAACGATATAACCAATTTTTATAAGACTCGCTGACAGATAACTAATTTTATAAGGCGTAACTTAAGCTACATTTATTTGATAATTATCTATATATTCTCATTTAACATATTATATATAATCATCATAAATGTATCTTGTACGAGTTTTATGACATGTATGTCTGTCTTAAGCATTTTGTTTTATATTATCAGATATTTTTTAAAGCTCTAAAAGCTTTACTATTATCCCGTTTGATAATTTATCATCAAAGGTTACCTAAAATATTCATAATAATATAGTCAGTTCTTATATTTTCCACACTACCTGAGGTGTAAGTATTTTTATATATTTAATTAATGTGATAAAAATGATTGCAGAATCGTACGAATGTGCTTTATGCCATGAAAGAGGACCTGTGAGTGAATTTAGATCTCATGCCATGAACGTACACTACAACGTTGCTTGGATGGTTGGAGACGTACCGATCGTATGTTTATTACTTACCTATAAAAGACAAATAAATTATAAACATTTAAATACTTAAACTACAAATAATATTAATAATAAATACTCTGGAAGTGTCCATGAGCGACAGGAATAACTTACTATAAGTGAACTGTATGCTTGTTTGCCTATCTATCTTATAAGAAAAATATTTAATGCATTTTTTTTTAATTTTATGAAAAGAAAATTCCCACTATTACTTGGAATATTAGGTATTTATCAAATATATATTTTTATGTTTTGTGTCAAACAGGATGTGAAAAGTACTTCTGCTGTCGAAAAATATTTAAAAGAATATAAAAAGAATCACAAGACGTTAGAGTGTTTAAAGTGCGGTTTGACAAGAGCTTCTATCGCTGGGTTCTATGCGCATGTCATACTTTGTGGGTACACGGATGAGGTAACTACATAATTAAGTTTTTGGACTCAAAGATAGTTTTTAATGAACAGTCTAATTTCAACCTGCATCACTATTTACAAGTCACGATGATGAGCTGTGCGCGTTTCGACTTCAGTTTATGAATTCCCGAATATTTGTAATAGAAATAAATAAGGCCGACAGCAGAACGTTCCTAAATAACAAATGATGTAATATGGATAAAAGGTCTTAAGGTTGGCAACGCGACGGCGACAGTAATCGAATCGCTTCCTGTGAAGTGTGTGCTCGCTCGCCTTCCT
>JAOSYY010010775.1:0-24190 GCA_025727935.1 Hebomoia glaucippe
ATAAATAGGAATCCTCTTAACAAAGTTCTGATTCGATACGAACATTTGAAGTAAGATTAAATTTGACTTCCAAAGTTTAATGTAACTGCAAAGACAAGGATTTCATTAGAAAATGTGTTAAAAATGTTCCTTACCACTTATGTCACTATTTTCTCAAAATATAAAAATAAATATTAATTTCCTTAATCGGTATACAGAGCAACAACTCAATGTTGATAATATTTTTGATAACCCTGAATAAAAGGCAGTAAATTAAAGAATAAACGTCAAAAGTGCACGCCGGAGAAACTTCCATTCATAATGATAAATGATGGCTGCAGTATTTTATATCTAGTAAATAGTTCATTTGGCTTCCACAAGCCTTTGTTAGGCTTTCGGGAAAAGGAATTTTAAATTCGAATTATTATATTTTATACCGGATATTGAAATACTTGGCAGCTTACGGCTCACTTGATCATACCTCGATCACGTGACATCAATAATTATTCATAATGTGTTGTGTACGTATTTATTTCAATTTCAAAATGAATGCGTAAAAGAATATTATACAAAGAAAATTGATACAGAAAGCAAAGTATAATAATCAGTACGAATCGAAGCAACTACACAATTCATGGATGAGACATTTATAATTGTACTCTGATTTAATAAAAAAAATATTTTCAAACCTACATTGAAACACTACAAACCGTATTTAGGTTAAATAAATACCACGAAAGCAGTGACTTACTTTAATAGTATTTATTCAAATAAATCTTCTAAATTAAATGTTAAGAAGCAAGAATCGTGAAATGCTTTTACCGAAGGCAGTTGAGACAAATTAATTACTTTATGCAAGAATTTTGCCGTGTTATTTATGACATTAAGCAGTAGTTGGCACCGTGACTTTGTACAAACATCTTTTGAAAGAGCTTTATGGATCTCTATTGGAACTATAAGTTTTGACGCGCTAATGTAGAGGTAACGAACAACATGATATTGAAAGTAGGTTGAAATTTACGTACAAGATTTGATCACATTAATTATCACAATGATATTAAAAGTGTGTTTATAACTTTCTATCCTCTCGAAAACTTAATACGTAAGACAATAAACACGACAGTCATTTATTGTAGTGATTACTTCCGGTTCCACAAATATCTGTGTTATTAATATAAAAACTACTTGTTCCTGGTCACGTTATAAAGGAATTAACTTTTTCATGTGTTTTATCTAGATAGTCGTGATCGTGAATTCCCAAAGCGAGCTCAGATAAAGCGTGAATAACAAACGGTTATGTCCGTTGTAACAACCATTTGAGATTCGGCGCGTACCTGCCAAGTGGCAATATATAACTATGAGATATGTATTCGTACGTACGTATAACTTGATGTTTACTACACTATATATCTATTTTTATATAATATTACTAGCTGACCTAGCAAACGTCATTTTGCAACATAAATATATAAGGCTGTATTTATTTTTTGATGCCAAAAAATAAAAAAAATAAATAAAAATTTGGGGAGGACCACCCTTAACATTTAGGGGGATGAAAAATATATATAAAATTTCATGAGAATCGGTCAAGCCATTTCGGAGGAGTATGGGAACGATCATTGTGACACGAGAATTGTATATATTAGATAAAATATGAAAATTTAGATTGCACGAATAACAACATTTTCAGGTGTACATACGTGGTCGGCAGTGATCCGTCAGTCTTATATATTTGTAATACCTGTCTTGAGAATTCTAGTCTTTGAAGTGAGTAAAGTCAGTGATATATGAGAAATGTATGAATAAAGAGATAACTATTGATAAGACCCGTTTAAATACCATAAATGTTTATACAACATGTCCCAATGACAGGATACAAAAATGCTTCGAAAACCACTTATAGTCCTACGGATGTCTACGATGTTCTAAAAAGAAATAAATGAATGCATGTGAAAATATTATTTTATCAAAATTAATAAATCAAATATTTTACATATGAATCCAGTTATTCACTTTTCTATAGAATATATAGCCGCGTTATCATAAAAAACATATTAAAACCTATGTGTCGGTGGGACTAAATTACCACAATAGTATAAGATAGGTGAGCAGAAAACATTTCCGTAAAGACATTTGGTTAGAGAAAATTCCTTTATGCGTACGACACAAAACCATAGGTATACTCGTACTGTGACAGTCTAATGAAGGTTTTACAAATTACAAAAATACCAATAATATCACATTCCATATAGCTTTCAGCTAGACAAAATAAATCAGGTGATAGAAGTTGACACATGTTGTCAGAAATCGAAGTCGATAGAACAAATTAATAATCTTGACTCGCATCCAAGTACAAACACCACATATTATCATACCATTAAAATGCTAGGGATAAGGGCCACTCATCAATATTCACTATTAACATAATGAGTAATATCATAGCTAATATTAATATTGGAAATGGGTTGCTGCCGTCATCTGTATATAGAAATAATTTTGTGAATTTCTATTTTGATAAATTAAATCTACCACTATTATCATATTGAATTAATTAATTTAAAGTATGTTTTATATTATATATAAATTTCTTAATATAAAATAAAACAAGAAATTTACTAAATTAAAATTAATTAAAAACAATATGAAACTTTTACTTACATGTACTGTCTTAAAACAAAAGTCTTAAAACATTACAATGAAAACACAATTCTATCCCACACAGTAATCAACACAAAACTCACATACAATTTCTCCAATTCCCACTAAACTATCTTATTTAGTCCTTTTTATCCTATTTAGTCGTTTTAAATATCACATAGAGTGTACAATACGTCGCGCGTAAAATATGTTATAGAGAATCACACGTTCGTCAGATCTGATGCTTGAATGGATACTGAATGTGAGCACGGGTGCACTGTACTCCACTAGACGATATGCGCGCGCAATTTACATCTACCCTATTGCCCTTTGAAATTATCTGCCCTCTAATTACCCCACTATACGAACTACTCACGTTAAGACGTCTATTCTCAATCAATAAGAACATTAAACTTTATTTTCATTTACTTTTTGCTATAATAAATAAAAAAGATTTTTTTACTAATTTGATACATATTGGTATGTTATGATTTATAAGGCCCCTTTTAAAAGTTCACCATGTATAACAGAATGTTTTTCGAAAAATAAACAAAAATATCGACAACGCATTATTTAATTAAAGCTTACGTTTGTCACGCATCATAATATATGTGCACTCTCACCTGGCTGCAAATATTAAAAACTATTTTTTTATTATTTTAAAACAACGATGGAATAAAATTACCTTTTAGATTAGATAAATTTTAAAGTTTTATTTGACCTAATTATATTTATATTGGGGTGTAGTTTCAACGAATTAATAATAATTAGTTTAGAAATTTTACTATTAAAAGACCTTTTGTCCCGAATAGAAGTATAATTATATTAAATGAGGACAATAAAAAATAAAACTCTTTATGCGTTTTTATAATTTGAAGTTAAACATGGATAAACCTACATAAATCATTTATTTGTGACAAGCGAACCGTTGTTAGAGTTTTTGTTGTATTATTACAGAAGCAGAATAAAGGATGGGAACAAACCATGTCGCAATTTTGCTAATTAATAAAGGAAATTGTTGAGTGAAATCTTGCCATTAAAAAATAATATAAATAGCTTCTGAGTGCTTTATAACCAAATTTTTTTTCAGTTTGTGTTATACATATACTGTAATGAAATCGTGTAAATTAAAAAGACGTTAAATCAAATCTTCGCTTGAACTCCTCCCATAAGCCCTACATAAGCAAACTAATGCAGTTAGGAAACTATGTAGATCAAAAGAATGCAAAAGTGGTATAAGAGTATTTGTCGTTCTCAATTCGAAATTAGTAATATTTTTTATACCTGTCAGAATATGGATGTTTATAAATTACTGCGCTTGCTTCGTAGCTTCGTAGCTCCGACACGAATAGACAATTTTAATTCACATTTTTTTTTAAGTTTAACTACTTCACCAAACCAATTTTTTGTGTCAATTTTTTTTAACTCTGTCCTATGACAACAAATGTATCACGCGCTATCAATTTATGAACTGAAATGAGAAATGGCTTTTAATTTTAAAAGGCCCGCAGTCCAATTCCGCGTTGTGGAAGCTTTGTAGTTTGCTCTATCAATCATAAAGCTGCATGTCATTGTAGCAATGGCCTTGAGAATGTTACAAGAGTATTACCCTCACAATATAACGTTATCTTATGTATTATATTCAATAATTTGTAATTGCTACATTTTAAATAATAGTATAGTAATATGGAAACTAGAATTGTAATATAACCTTTCTGTAAATGTCATTGGTATGAATTTGTATGGTCTAGTACCGTTTTCAAATATCAGGGAACTAAAATATTATAAAAACGATTGACATTTTATAAAAAAGTTTAATGAAATGTCTAGTATATAGAGCGCATATATACTAATTATAAGATCTAATTATAATTCTTTTAGAGTGCGTACAATAAAAAGTGTTCCTTTAAATATTTTTGTGAAGTTCTTTTAATTTGATCCCTTTCTATCGAACAATACAAACATTAATTTTTCTATAAGTGTAATCTTTTAACGAGCATAGAGAGCAATAATAAGTGTCGAATTTAGAAGATGAATATGCTTCCCCAAGTTCCGCGAACAAAGAGATTGAAAGTAATTATTATTTTTTGCATAACGTTACTGGCTGGTAAGATCACCAATGACATAAAAATAGGCACTAACCCGCATTATATTAAAATTTTAAATAAACATTTTTTATGAAGTTCATCAAATTTCTTAGGCACAAAGAGTAATTAGTACATAGTCTTACCGCTATCATTATTTAATATCTAAGTTCACACACAGCCGAAGTCTAATTACTATCGGATTTATATTCACTACCGATAACTAATAACTTGGGTATTCATTTGTGAATGAAATCTTCATGAACGCTGAGAGCATATTAGAGTCTTGCTAAAGGAAAAATTATAATCTTGGGAGTAGATACCTTTTATCTCTATGAATAATAATAGTTTATACTGAGACGTCCTTAAACGTACTTAAGAGACCTTTTGACGAGCTCAAAATAATATAAAATATATATTGAGAATACGAGTGGTCTAGGAGATATATATATATATTTGTGTGTGTATATATATATATGTGTGTATGTATAATATATTTTAATGCATTTAATAAATGGAAGGAAAGTACTCAAATTGAATACGACGATCAAGACATCGCTGGCGTGTAAATCTGACCTGGGTCTAAAATTTTACAATGAGACAGTTATTTTTTTCAAAAATAGTGAATACGGCATTTCTTATAAATATTGTATTATAATTTCTATTACATTTCTTAAATAGTTATGATTTTAACATTGCAAAAAGCCACAGATAATTTCTTAGATGATAATGTAATAAAAGTGCTCCAACTATTTCAATCTTTAGACGGAACAGACAGACGTGCAGACAAAAAATTTATACATAGGTTTTCTATTATATTAACCTTACACACATTTATAAGCTCTAAAAAGTTCTAAAAACGCATCGATTTCGTTTATTAGTATAGATTAAATATAAATCTACGTATTCTATATCTGTTTTCTTCATTAGTAAATTGCATCTGTAAGAAACCGGTATGCAGCGCTAATAAAAATAACTATTCTTATTTGGTTTAATTCAACATACAAAATGAGAACACAACGCAATTGCATTCAGGGTTCAAATATTTAACTTTACTGAACTCGTATTGTTTCCATTTACGTATGAGCACAATAAGAGCTAACACAAATACCAAAGCAAAACTTCATTCGTATTTATAACACGGTTTTTACTTAAATATTTTCCAATCTTTATTGAAGGCCTATTATAACCTAGCGGTTGTGTAAAGCAACCGCGACACCAGATCACCGGGTTCGAGTCCCAGTCGGAACGCAGTTGCATTTAAAAATATGTAATTTGTGTTCTGCTTCGGGAACGGGCTGCCTATGGACGTGTGTCAGTGTATTAAAATGTGGTGGGAGGAACTCCTAATAATTTATAAGTTCCGTCCGGATCATGAACCACCGTACATCGGTGGAAAAGTCTTGAAGAACTATGGGCGTTTCGATTTCAGTCTATGAATTTTTCGAATACTCGAAATAAAAATAAGACCTTAAGCTTGGCAACGCGTCTTCTGGATCTACTGATTTTGGAGGTGTCCATGGGTGACAGAAATCGCTTAATATAAGTAAACTGTATGCTCGTTTGACTTCCTATCGCATAAAAAAAATCCAAATTAAATCCAATTTTACATATATGGATACATACGAGTATATACATACAGACACGAAAGGTGTGTTCGTAGATATACAGGAGAATCAACACACAATCTAGCTTTCCATTTCATACGGTCTCGTCGTTTCTGTTTACACTTTTTCATTCTAAAACAATTTTAAAGAAATATTTGTTGATTAGAAAATGAAAATACAAGAAATAATAAAAATTAAAATCTATATAAAATGTTGGTTATTTACCGTTTACGAAAAAAAATACGTAAGAAAACGTCTTACAATATTACAAATAGGATTCTTATAGGATAGAAATACCATAGCAATTTTCATTTTAAATTAATAAATTAGATCTATACTAACAAACTTAAATAAAATACGTAATGTAATTGTCACAATAACAATATTACAAAAAGAGTAACTTAAAAGATTCTCACTTTTGTATATCATCGTATTACATATTATCTACCACAAACAATTCCTACGATTACATGTTTGTTCTTATGTGTTCTTGATATATTAATAATCGGTCCCGTACTGACGAGATATTAAGTTCCTTACGATAAATCTTTTGTTAAAGTTTCACATACCAATCCTTCGCCTGGATAACTTTAGCTATTTTAGCTAAGTTCTAATAGTTATGTCAGAGGAGATTATTAAATTAACTAAAAGTATTTAAGATAATCTTATCTTAGTCTTTGAAAAATTCATTTATTTTTGTTATGTAACTGTGTCCTGTGATTGATTAACACTTTTAGTAATAGTAAAATATTAATAAAAAAATATTAGAATTTAGTATGAACAAATGCAGCTGTGAACCTATTTTATATTTTTTAAGCAACTACGTAATAAGTGAATGGTTAATATGGCTTTCCCAGCCAATGGGATTTCTTTTAAATTAATCTACAATTGTTTTGTTTTAGAACAGGCATATCAGGATAAAATTAAATTAGTGAAAGTATACACGTCCAAAAACAATTTTCTCCTTAAACTTACTGCACAAATAACGCTGAGAAAATCCATCCAGTATATAGGAATACAATGCATCCATTAACAAAACATCAGTCTAAGTATAGTTTAACAAAATTTGCATGAAGTTTAGGTAACAAAGTTTTCTATTCACTACTTCGGTACGTCCAGAATAGCTGTTTGATGAGGGCCGCAAACTTTCTACCGTCAGCTGGATGCAAAATACCTGTTTTATAAGGTCTCCTTGAGAAAACGGGCATCTCGGAACATCTATCATTCGTGGCCTTTTATGTAATAAATTATGTCTTATGACTTCTTAAAGAAAGAAAACACTACGAAAAGCGTACAAGAGAATTCTCTTAGATATACCGAGATAGTGTGTGGTAAGATGTGGTTTCTTGATTATAATGGAAAGTCATAACATTTGTATCTATATATGTATATATTGTATTTATTATACGACATATATTATTAATAGAGATACTAGAAATTTATTTGTACTTGCAACATGATATAATTATTTAAAAATGGAATGCATCTGTGATCTATTATTTAGTTTATTTGCATTAATCGCAAATTAAAGGACAATACTCAAAACACGCTTCAATGGATTTCCCCGCTTATATTATTATTAACGTGAACCACGTTATATAAAACTAGTTTCTGCTAGCAGCTTTGCTCGCGTTCATTTCGATTTTTACACTTTGGGTTACATTATTGGACTTTTAATAAGGTTCCCTATTTATGTAGCCTTGTATTATTCAACACTGAATGAATATTTCAAATCGGACCAGCGGTTCCCGAGATTAGCGCATTCAAACAAGCAAACAAACAAATTCTTCAATTTTATAATATTAGAATAGATATCGATATTCCTCTCATCTTTTTAATAAAATAAAATTTACTGATAACATTCTTATAGAGATGATACAAACATATTAGACTCGCCGGTGACTGAACCCACGACCTCTTGGAGCAAAATATATCCTAAAATCTCAATGTCAATGATACCCTAAAACAAGTCAAGCCATTGACGGTGTCGCTAGCACTACTATGAATAGATCTCGTGAATAAATAAATCTTGAAGCGCAACCAGCGCTGAATTTGGGTCGACCTGAATTCCAGCTTCATAGTTCGTCATTTTTAATTACTCCGCAAGAATGACGTAACGGTTAGTGATTAATGCTAATGGGGTAAGTTTTTTGTACTAATTAACTCGAGTTAATTACAAAGCAACATCAGTTTCTGGATTATTTAACGATTTTAACGAGTTTCTTAAAAATTAACTTTGATAATTCGAGTATCGGAATTAATATGACGATTTTACATGTTACAGATTTTCTTACATGGATCGTATGTTTATTTATTCAATATAACTTCGAAGTTGTAATAACTAATGTCGGAAAAACAACGGGTTTTAGTGTAAACGTGTACAATTGGCGTTACATTACTTTATTATTAGAATACACAAAATAAACAAGAACGAATTTTTATTTTTTATACATGCCTAAAAAGAATATGTGAAGTTATATAATTTTAGTGTTTAATATATACAGAATCGTTCGTAGATACAATTCCGAAGATAAGTGCTAGATATATGCAACGTATAGGTCAAAAACCCGTTATCATTAACTAGTTAATTTAAATTAAAAATTCTATCGATTTCAATTTATTATCATATTCTATAAGTATCGTAATGACGTATCCAAGTGATTATAACAGTGATGAAAAATGCAGCTATTACGACATATTTTTGAAAGGTTGTTTAAAAAAAAAGCACGCTTTCGCACCTGACTATGTCATTGAGCTCTTAGATACCAATTATAGTATTATTTCCTGAAATACATAATCGTACAAACTTTTACGGAAACCTTTTAATTTCAAGATGGTGATTTATCCTTTACAACATTAAAAACATTCCTAAAGCTTGACATTTAAGTGTCGTTAACCTATGCGCCACACTCATTACTACCCTCTATTCTTCTTTCAAATAGGTTCAGTAGGACAGCGTCATTCAACTTGTTCACATCATTTATATTTTATAGCTTACACAGACATAATGTAGGGCAACTTCTCATGAGTGATGTATCAAAGATGAGGGAAGTTCAGGTTTACATGGAACGCTAATGGGATTGAACAAGGCTGTATTTCTTTGACATAGGTAGATTCTAAATATATATATATATATATATATTTAGAATCTTAATTATATATATGTAATTAAGATTCTGCTAGTATGGTAAGTCTAAATATCAAAGGAAAAGTAATATAAAAATCACTTACTACTTATTTACAAACAACAAGTTTTGTGTTCTTAATGAAAGTGATCAGTACTTTCATTTAGAACATAAGATTTGTTATGATCGGAAACTGTTCTTTAAATCACTAAACCTTTAATAGTAGTATAATGTAAATAAAAATAAACATCTTAATTGTCTATAATCCACGTCAATGTAGTCGCAGGACTCATAGGTACATGCTTATTAAAATATAATACAGATTTGGTTACACCCTTTCCGCTATAGGATGAAAAGAAAAAGTGCTATAAGTGTATATGTTATGACCTAATGAAACGTGATTGGTAGCGTACCAGTAAGGTGGCAACTCGTTATACCAACGTTCCTGACACGAAAATGCTTCCGAAATTCGCCATAAAACGTTCACATTTCACATTATACTCGAAATTATGTGAGGTAGATAGACGAAATTGCATTGTGGAAAATGTTAAGTGTAATGATATTGTATGTGCGTCGATGTTATGAGGTGTAATGACGCGAATAAGTGGAGATTACTGACGAATTTTATATAGAGTGGTTGTGCTGTTTCTGTTATCTACGTACGTTAATATGCCGTTTTAAAACTCATCCTTCATGTAAAAATTTGTTATTTCCCGTAACCACTATGTCTATTTTATTGATTTTTTTCAGGTATGTGACAGTATATCTTTCTGTGTGTGTTCGAATCCGGGACCTTCGGTGTATACCTCTAAACTGCGTTGGCTTCTAATTTACTTAAATATTTTATCAGAGGCTTAAAATATTTTATTTATAATTAATAGACGACTAAATGATGGTAATACCATAACGATACTTTATTTGATTTTCCCACCTGGTTTCTTCTTAGAAATGAAATTTTGTTTGTCAGGTGACCACAATAAATTTAAATGGAAGCCTATATGCTAAACGTTCATGAAAAAGTGTCATTTGCCTAGATCTCTTCGTACTTGACCATGAATGCAAATAACACTAACTTAAATTTAAATTTATAATATGAATTACCGACTAATTAGTTTAAAACGAGTGCCGTATTATATCATTTTAATGAGATACTTTAATGGACATAGAAAAGAAACATATATCGTTCTTTTATAATATGTAATACATATGTTTGGGTACTTCATCTATTTTCAAATAATTTGAAAAATATTTTATTTTCTTATTTATTTAATATAACATAATTTATTATATTGATTCTAAAAACAAACGAATATAATTAAAAATGCAATACCTCCAGCATTTACAATTTGTTATTGCAGCTTAGATTAGAACTGGTTAGGGACGCGCTTTTATTGAATCTCTATTTTGTATTTTAAAGAATCTGTACTGTTATTTATTTTATTAATACAAACAGTTTTGTTGATTAAGTATTTATAGTTTGATATTGGAGTGTCATATAAGCCGACAAAAAGCCTGTCTGAAGCACCTGTTTGAAACATTTTAGTAATGTAATTGGTATATCATATATTTTTACATAGCTTGAAATTATTAACTGATAGCGGTTTATTTTATGTTTCAGAACGTTATGTTCAATGTGTGCTTTGAGAAGAATGTACAAGATTAGGAATCTAAGTATAAAATTATAAAAGTAAAAGTTCATTAGTTCATTTGATACTACAAGGTTGAATTGTAAGATTATTTTAGTGTTGGAGTGTTCATTTCTCGAGGAAGGCTAAATAAGTTCACGTTATCACCAATAGTAGAGGATTTGGATGTTGCCAAAACGAACAAAATTTATTCCTTTTAAAAGGTTCTGTCGTGTTCACCTGAGTAAACAGTTAAAGTGATGCAAAATCATGTATGGACAAAATTATTCCCGTTAAAAATTTAAAAAAAAGTTCACGACCTCATTTATCCATCTGAGTTGGCTCATTATAACCTTTATTAAAGGTTATCAAATTTTTATAATATTTTTATGTAATGCCGATGAGGTTGAACTATTATTAATATAATATAATAGAATAGATTCAGGAAACTAACATTTTAATGAAAGACTAAACAAATTCAAAGTATGTGTCTTGTAGAAATGTGACTTTTACACAAGTGCGAAATATAAACGTCAAAGTCAAACACAAAACGCGTTCGAACTGTGGGTCTGTGACTCTGTGTCTGTGGCGTTTGAAAAGATTGTAGCAGCCATTTTAAGTTATATGTTTTCAATTAAACATTTAAAATAAAACCCGAGTTAAAATGTGTCTTATGTGTGGTAACACAAGTGGTGTTAATAAATAGATATTGTGATTATATTAAATTTCAAAATATTTCCGTAACTACACATTTCGTTTCTTTCGACATTTCTATTGAACTGTTTAAATAAGTTTTTCTTTTAGTTTTAAAAGTATATTTATTATACACTAAATAAATAAATATGTCTAACGTAGGATATGACTTAGACACATCTGGTGGACTTATGCCGGTAAGCATAATTACATGTATTTATTTAATTTTTATAATATATTTGACATAAGCATAAGGGGGCTACTATACCCGATATTAAATGGCTTTAATAAAATACTAATTTAAGTATTATTAGCTTCTACTTCGTACAACTAGTAGTCTTGTTTCTTAATCCTCTAGAGTGGGAGTCATCATATGTACTCTTTTAATTTTTCAGTTATCCACTGAAATAACAAGGTAATACAAAACGAACAAAAGACTTGATAAGATTTTTGTACACATATCTTCCTACTCTTACGCTATATTCAACCTTATACTCTTACTAAAAGTATACCAGCATTATAGCTAATTATATGTTAGTTCAACAGCTCCTATTATGTTTTTTTATGTGTGCTTTTAGCTTATTCGGGCGCTTATAAAGCCACCAGATGAAGAAATTAATGTTCAAAAGCCAAAGAAATCTCATCCTTATTACAAACGACCTGGAAAAGGTCATAATCATGACTCATGTGATGCTTGTGGAGAAGGTGGAGATCTTATATGCTGTGATCGTTGTCCGGCTAGTTTTCATCTGGGTTGCTAGTAAGTTTAATAAATGTTTTTGCATTTTAAATATATGCTTACACATAACAAACTCAATAATGGAATTTTTGATAAAAAATATTCTTGGTGTACCACAGTGGTACAATCTAGTTCATCTATATTTCTATTTAGAACCTATATTTTCTAAATAAAATTAAGTGCCAGACATAAATTGTTCTAATTATGAAGTTTTTATGTATAGTAATTTAAATGAATTTAATATTGATTAATTAAATTAATGAAATAATTTTGTTACCTGATTTAATTACAAATTTTCTATGATGATAATAAGTCTATTAATTATATTGTTTGCTTCTGGATATGTATAAATGATTAATATCTCTACTCAATAAATTGAAAATTTCAGTGATCCTCCACTTGATGAGAATGATATACCATCTGGTCTCTGGCTGTGTAAACAGTGTTTAGCAAGTGATGAAAAGCCTGCAAGCACTCGTTCAAGCAGAGCACAATCTCCTGCTGATACAAAAAATGACACTGAGAAGAAGACTAGGTAACAATTCACCTTCATCAACAATAGCTTGTCTTTATTTAATTTGTTTTATATTGACTAATATAGTTATAAGAGTATATGTATTTCACATAAATTTTTTATCTATAAAAATATGTTGGACACTGAATTTTATATGTTAGGGAATAATCAGGGCTTTTGACGTGATATTAAACTTCCTTTATCATTACAGTACTTGAATGTGAAACTTACATTTTAGATCATTACGTAACAACCGTACAAACTCTAAGAAGAGTAAAGATGAAAATGAGGAGGAGAACAAAAATGAACAAGAGGAAAAAGAGTTGACACCCATGGAGATTCTTGTAAAAGCTGCTCGGGTCATGAATCCACGCCAGTTTGACTTGCCTCGAGAAATGAAGCAGCCTTTTCTTTTCCCTGGCACAGACAAAGGTTTTTGAAAATTATAGATTACAGCTAAAACACAATGGTGTATGTACTATGACAAAAATATCTTCAAAGAAGCTATGTTTATGGAAATGCAATATAATTAAAATTTATGCAATTAAATGTTCAAATCTCTCAATATATAGTAATATTTCCATAACATTTTTAGTCAGGTTACTGAAGCAAAATCATCAGAATTGCAACCAACGCTACTTAAAGGAAAAAAATTTAATTATATTACAGAGGGAAGTAAGAATGGTAATGCATCACTTGTGACTGTGGACTCATGGGGCTGTGTCCCATTACCAGCTAAGATATGTTATGTATGCCAGGGTACATGCAAATCGGCTCCGCTCTTGCAGTGTGACTACTGCCCTGCACTATTTCATTTGGTATGTTGTATAGTTCATATAAATTACATTCTGAAAGTGCAAATCTGCCCTATTTTTACAAATAAAAAGCTAAGTCTACTTCTATCAAGTTTTTTTAAGATATATTATCTATAAGAGAATTTAGTATAAAAAATTTCTGAAAACTATATTAAAACGAGCTGTTATCTTGTTTTGAAGTTGTAACTTCATTTTAAGATAACTGTTATATTTTAAATATATTACTAATATAGTACATAAATTTAGGACTGTTTAGACCCACCACTAACTGCTCTTCCAACTGGTCGATGGATGTGTCCAAATCATGTGGAAAACTTTATTGTAAGTGATTTAAATTTCATAGATAGATAACTTTATTGAATTTATTATTATTACACTCTTTTTTTTCATTTACTCTGTCTATATACTCAAATATATTGTCACTACATCATACAAACGCCATACTTAGTTTAATCTGTCTTTCCAACTGGTTGCAACTGCTGTTAAAGAAAAGTATATTGCATATTTAAGTTTGGAGTTGTTATGTTATTTTGTTATTCCAGTTATCTACCTAGAATAATTTAAGGAATGTTACATGTTATTACTTTATTTAATCACCCATTCATAGTGTTTCATAGAAATAGTATTAATTGGTGTTAACATAGAAATATGACAGAACACATTCCATAGCTATGTAAAATCATTGGTTCGTACAGGATTGGAAACTGGTGTCCAGCATATCGGCGGTGGAGCGTGCTGCGCTGTGGGATCGTTTCGGAGCGCCTCTTGATCAGCATGCGGTCAAGGTGGACTTTATACGACGTGCGCGGACACATAAAAATCGGTAATTTTATTGAATTTCCCTATTATTTAGTGAAACATGGTGTAAAAATTTCACAAATTTCTGAATTTGATTTAGTCAAAAATTTGATGAAGAACTGACATAAAATGCACATGCTCTAGACACGTTCTCGTGTTTTGTTGTCTATGAATTTTCTAATGTTTAAAATAAAATTTAATCTACCTAAATAGAATTGTGGATATGGTAATGAATGTGTAGTGTACCCATGGGCGTGCGCGGTCGTGTCGTAGTACCCCGCTGCGTTCGCGCGCACTACCGCAGGCCCCCGCCTCTGTTGCCATCGCGCAGGGAACATGTGCGATGTCGGAACGGTCAGTGGTACTACAAATATATATTTAAATTAAAAATCTGATAGTTAGACCCAAGGTTAGTTAGTCTTCAGTATAAATGCATTTTAATAACAATGGAATCTGTATCTCATGCCGCACCTGAGATTTTGCGATAGCGAACAAAATGGCTTTCTCTACTTAACCACGCAGGTGGTCACTAGTAATTAAAATGATAAATCATTACATTAATGTTTGTTCAACTTTCATTTTAGTACTAAAAAATCGACATGCATCTGAATCGGAATCTGAAGATGAGGATCCGGATGCCAAACACAAGATTTGTCTGAATATGGACTGTCCAAAGTTAGGCGAGCAAGTGTGTTCTTTGGAAAAACCCAAATTGAGTGGCGTGAGTGAGGAGGATGCTGAAAAGGACCTTAAAGCCATAGAGTCGGAAACTAAGGTAAATTCGCCCAATTCTTGATTAGTTCCTGACTTATGATGGAATTAATAACTGCAGAGTCCTATAAATAAAAATGATTATTCAATATTATGTGAATTTTATATGCTGAATTAATAAATCCTTTTAAATTATTATTGTTTTAGCTCATATACCATTATTTTTGTTTGTCGTTCTACAATTTACAGTACTTTTCAGTAAAATTGTTGAAATTGATAGACAAGAGAAATATGGAGTATCGTCACCTTAACACTTGTCACTTACTCATTCTTCACTGTAATTCAACAGTAGTTTAAAATTTTTGATTTCCATTTATCGTGTAATCTTTTTTATGTGTCATATTTTTTAAATATCAATTTAATAATGAAGTAATTTATTTTTCAGACTGGAAAATCTGAAGATAAATCATCAGATTCCGACTCTGACATCGATCCGGACTACTTGCTACGGGTAAAGCGGCGCAAAGGTCGCTCAGAGGACTGCAGCCCGGGCAAGCGGGGTCGGGGGGAGAGGATAAAGTTGAGGGGCGGACAAGATGTCGAGGAATTGCTCGCGGTGGTTGAGAAGCAGTTGGATAAACTGGACGAGAGGCTTGTTCGTGTGCTGGCTTGGCAAAGATTGCAAGAGGTGTGTAGATTTCAGATAGAGTTAAAGAATTGATATAACATATGTACACTTCTCAACAGTCGCGTTAACCTTCATAATATCATCTAAGCCTATTTTAATTCAACTTGTTCATAAGCGATTATAAATCTGCCAAATCACGAAATACATTAATAAACCGTAGTCTATTTCTCAAATGATGTAAAATTACGAAAATTATGTGATTATAACAGGTGGCTATAGGTGAGCGCGCCGCTGGCAGATGGCGTTCAGCCACTGATGAGTTGGGTTCCCGCGCTGCTGCTACGTTACGCCATGTGGAGAGATCTCATCTTGCAAAACACGGCTTGCGTTGTACTACGCTACCTTCGGAGCTGCTTGCCCGAGCTGACCGAGAAAGGATTGCAAAGCTTGGTATATTATCGGCAGTCTTACTAGTATACTGCCAATAAAAGTTTTCAAATGAAGTCACAAGATCATGCTATCTCCTATTGTTACGATCACAATGTAATTATATAGTACAGAGTAGTTTTTGAAATGATTACTTATGGCTTAATATTGTGCTTTCAGTATGGGGTGCTCCGCCTCCTCACAGCCCTCCGGCGCCCAAGAACGAAGCATTAGATGCAGCACTAAAGCGAATGGTCGCATGCATCACACGTTTGCATCGTACTGACAGGTGATACATAAAATTCTTTTAAAATGTTTCAAATATATTATATTTCTATAGGTAATTTATATACTCACATATGCAATGATAAATTATCTACTACTTTATTTTACTAGTAGATACTTAAATATTACTCATATGTCGTTCTATTCAAATATCCATAATGTTTATTTATCAGCAAAACTGGCGATGTGACGCTGGGCGCTTCAATCCCAATGCGTTTATCTTCGATCAGCGTCGGCACGGACGCGTCTTGTGCGGTGCAGCTGGACGCTACTTGCCGTCACGTGTCCGCTAAACATGCTGTCATCTTCAGAGACGAGGTATGGGAGCACCTTCCTTGATTCTGCCGATTCACTCGCAGTATCTGAACCTAAGTGCTAATAAAACACCGCAGTTACGTTAACGTTTTCTTTACTACATAGTATAAAAAATTCTATAAACGCATTCCAATCTGTGGATTCAAATCAAATTCATTATCGCTTATGAACGTCATAAACTTACGTTAAGATGTAAGTTTATAGGTTATTCAAGACCGCGACCTGCTGTGAGAAGAACAGCCAAGAAAGGTTCTTTTTTCCGACCATGTTTTCACAACAATATGTCATTAAATGATACATATTTTAACTGGAGCAAAACACTCCCAAGCGCTACTATCATTTAAGTACTCAAGAGTTTTATAAAAAGTTTTAAAACATTTACATATTTCAAATGAATCTTGTCTTAACGATTACGATTACAAAGTAAAAAATATAGCAGTAACATCTATCAAGTTCAAATGGCCCATTGCATATGTAGTAATTGATTTTTATGCTTACACATATTATATTTGTCGGCAATAATGTACCAGGTAACAGCACATTTTGAACTAATCAACTATTCGGAATGGGGAAGCGTTGTTAACGGAGTGATGTACGCCTGTGAACTATCGGGCTGCGATAGTGGACCAGTCGACGACGAGACCCGTATTGAAGAGATAGGAAACCTCGCCAAGACCCGTAAAGAAAACAGGTACCTATCGAAGCAAAATCTACCTAAAGTGCTTTGACGTTAAAAATCTTATCTTGGGCCACTGTCAAAAAATTGAATGCGTTTATGCCTTCGATTCCATCAAGGACATGTATTTCAAATATATGACAATATATTTGATATGGTTGGAATTTGCTTACAATAGAAAATAAATAGATAGTTTGTGACCCATATGAGAGTACTAATTATTCAATAATGTCGATTTGTTTATTATTTCGGTCATTCGATATTTCAGTAAATATGATATATATTACAGAATGAAAGGTGCCATTACCCAGTCGGTGCCTAACGAGCGAGAGTGCCGCTGCCCACTAACAGGTCCACCAAGCTCCTCTGCGTGGGAGGGCTCCGCCCTAATCCCACATGGGGCTCTCCTGCAGTTTGGCTGTCAACTTTACGTGTTTAGCGTCTCGGACCCCAGACCTTTCCCTTACGAGGAGAATGTTGAGGTTCCCGCGCTTTAAGCTAGGGTCTGAGCCAATCTCGGTTATTATAATATAGTAAAGCGTCACCTGTACACTTTTATTCAGAGTTAGAATAGTAGTTACGACTTCTTGAAAATTGTTACTTTCTGAAATAATATTGTACGCTAACAGTGCCCTGTGGTTCCACAAGTGTCGATTAGATGTGATGTTGCTTATATGTAATAGCGATTATAAAAGATAGACAAATAACAACATTAGAATCTATGTTTATGATTTAGGAAAATTTGGAATTGTATGGTTGCCATGAAGGGAGTGGCTTTTTGAAATTTTACGTCTAGAATAAAGTCCGAAGAAAGTTTGAAAGATATAACTTGGACTATTCCGACAAGGACTTTGGTATTTATGAGCGCCCTAGTGTAGGCGACGGTTTTAATGCTGATGCCCTCTTTAATAACATGCGCGTGGACATAAAATATTTTCCCAGCATCAAATGAACAATATGCATCCCTACTTAAATATTATTTGTTTGAAACTATAATAGAGTAATTACTGTAATAATTTTAGACGTAAATTAATGTAAGATTTGTGTTATATTAACAAACGATGTATTAGTGAAAGCAAGCAATCTTCAAAAAATAAATATTGACGCCAACATCCCAGTGAAAGGGAAATATGAACACGATTGAGAACTTATAATTAAAGACGAGGAAACATTCTTTTTTATAGTTCTAAATATTATCACGTTAATAAATCATTGCTCTGTACTATAAGTACTCAAATAATCTTTAATTATTGTGTTTAAAATTCGATTTCACTTAGACTTTCGTTTCATCTAAATTATGAAGTTTTTAGAATAACTTTGCATGTTAAGCTAGAAGTTAGAAGGTAAGTCTATTTTATTCACTTAGTAGGTAAGTTCTTTACAGTTCTTCTAGACATACCGTCTTATTTTTATTGTGTAAAGGGTAGAATTAAACGAAATGAAAAAAACAATGCTAATATTATTAAACACATGACATACACATTTATATACATCTAAAAATTTCACTTTCCTTTTAAAGTTCAACAAACATTTTAAAATTTGTCTTGTTTAATTTTTTTAGGAAACACTTATTTCAAGTAAAATGTTATAGGTAGCTTATGGCTTCAAATATTCAGTTATTTCATAATAACATTATTCCTCACAGCTGTTGTAGCAACAGCTTCCAGCAGATAATCAACCTTCATACATCACCACTTTCCTCTGGATCAGGTTCATCAAAATCTCTAATTTTCACATCAGCATCTTCACCAAATTGAATTATATTGTCTATAGTCAACATAATATTATCTATGCTCTCCTCATCCTTTATATTGAGAGGGTAGAAACGAACTAGACTAAAGTTTTCTATTACTTGGCCAATTGCTTCAGTTAATTTGGCATATTTTTCATGCCACCTTGATTTAATATTTCTCATATCTGCTAGGAGTATATGAGGATCTGGGTCTAAGTAACTGAAAAAACAATTAAATACATCGTCATTTGCTTATCTTTTACCATTTATATTAAATATATTAAGATGGCTGTGATAGGGTAAAAATATGCTTTAATAAAATTAATTATTAGAAAAAAATTTATACAAACAACATTTAAGATAAATGACTACTTTGTAATAATTCCTATCTATTTAGGGGCAGTTATTTATTGATTTATTAGTATATACTTATTGATATAAACTTGTTTATCAACTTTAACAAATTAAAAAAGGTAACAACTGTCACTACAGTCATTATAAATACATTTCCATTATATTAGTAAGCTTATGCTTTTTACAATAGGAAATTGCTTGCAACATTATACTCAATAGCTTGTATACTAACTTATCAAGTTGTTTCCGAGCTGATTTACTGAGAAGATCCATTTTAGTCAAAATGTTTACATGAGGTAACTCCAAATTCACCATGACACTAAGAGCGGCCATTGTTCCTAGAAAAATAGTTTCTACAGCATTTTAAAGTAGTATATAACACTTATTAACTACATAACATTTAATAAGGCACCAAGTAAATCTATATGCAAATCTCTTGTTACATTAGTTTTGAGATTCTCAAACATTTGTGCAGTAGTAATAGTTTTAAAAAATTATCTCAATTTTCAGCATTGACTACCACTGAATTAACTTTTTTGAGATTTCTAAATGTAAAGTTTCATTAAATTGTGAAAGCTATTTTATATACATTGTATATTTTTAAAAGAAAAATATAGTTTCACCGTACCTGATATAAATTTTGCACCATCAACCATAAATTGTGAATCAATCATAAAAACTACACATATCCTGAAATTCCATTTTTCAAGTTGGTCAACTAGCCTCTTAATGACTGGTAAGTGTGTGTACAGTTCTATCTGTCCAGGGCAGTCAAACAGTATGTAGTCATCATCAACATCACCCAGTTGTTCTTCTAACCAATCACAATTCTCTAATAGAGTCCTGGAAGAACAAAAAGTCTCATTAGAGATCAGAAAAAAATTACTGGAATCATAACAAAATAAGCTTGTAATTTGAACTGGAAAATATAAAAGCTTTAGAATTGCAATTATAAATCTTAAAATGTATAAAAGATAATAAGTTAACAGTTACATATTTCTATTTAAAACATGATAATTATATACAAAAATAAAACAAAAACCATAATAAGAACTATTGTGCAATTAGTGGAATGGTTGAGAATTGCATTAAGCACACTTCAATTTTATTCTATAAATTTTCTATGTAACGAAGAACTCACTCCATACAAAACACGAGTCCACCATTTGGGCCAAATTGCAATTGCTCATCTTCCATAGCATCATCAAGGTGAATCAGCTCTCTTATGTCAACAAGGGGCTCGTAATCAAAATGTTCAGCAGCGGGATCTAGATTCACTACTTCAACTATTCTCTTTGCGTCTACTGCATGTTTTACCATTGTTGAACAGTAAGTAGACTGAAATTATCGTTTGAAAAATTTAAAATATTTGATTTTTTTAGAAATCATACAAATTAATTTAAGGACTGTAATTGACATGTACCTATCTATTCTTTTAATAGTTCAATAAAATTATTCCTGATTTGAGTGTGTACTAGTGAATGTCGTAGAGGCTCTATTTAAAACTTTGGAAAAAATTAAATCGATAGCAACTTCTTAAATAAAAATCAGTACTATAAATTGTATTAGGTATGAGGTAAGTAATTTTTTTCAAATAGTAAATTGCAGACTTCCTAATATTTATGACAACTTGTTAGTATAATTATTATTCTATTACTCACTTTTCCACTACCCGCAGGACCGACAACTAACTGGGCATAACGCATCTTTACTAAAATTGTATTGCGTACCACAACAATAAGGTTATAGATATGTAAGCTAAAATATCACGAAATAACTATCGACTACATAAATAACTCAATTTATATAGTATCCTCGATATTTACATTAATATATATGTATTTATAATGAGTGTCAATTTTTTAAATTATGACTCCACGAGTGTTTGTTTTGAAAATATTAGCCTTATATTGTAATATTCATTTCAACAATGTCACTCAAAAATTGACATATGGCGCATAAAGTTAGAGCTACACAATTATATCTAGGTTACTATAGGAGCACCTCATTAGTTAAATCACATATTTTTAAAATTATAACCGAGTTTCCATAGCTATTTAAAATAAGATACTGGCATATTCCAATACTTTCACAAATAAAATTAAAATATCGGAATTTGTTTATTGTCAAATATTTTGCGGTACAAGAGCGATTGAAAACGTTAAAACTAAAATTTAAAAATGCCAGCGATTGGAATTGATTTAGGAACGACATATTCTTGTGTAGGGGTTTGGCAACATGGGAACGTAGATATTATAGCAAACGATCAAGGTAATCGAACTACACCGTCCTACGTCGCATTTACAGATACCGAAAGGCTAATTGGTGATGCAGCTAAGAATCAAGTAGCACTTAATCCAAGTAACACTATTTTTGATGCTAAACGTCTTATAGGACGTAAATTCAACGATCCTAAGATTCAACAAGACATCAAACACTGGCCTTTTAAAGTTATTAATGATGGCGGTAAGCCTAAACTTCAAGTAAAATATAAAAGCCAGACAAAAATGTTTGCTCCTGAAGAAATAAGTAGTATGGTTCTTACAAAAATGAAAGAAATTGCAGACTGTTATCTTGGTGCGTCAGTAAAAAGCGCAGTAATAACGGTCCCAGCGTATTTTAATGATTCTCAGAGACAAGCTACTAAAGATGCTGGTACAATAGCTGGTCTTAATGTTCTTCGGATTATAAACGAGCCAACCGCGGCTGCTTTAGCATATGGATTGGATAAAAATTTAAAAGGTGAAAAAAATATTTTAATTTTTGATCTAGGGGGAGGCACTTTTGATGTTTCAATACTTACCATTGATGAGGGCTCCCTATTTGAAGTGAAAGCTACTGCTGGTGATACTCATTTAGGTGGAGAAGATTTTGATAATAGAATTGTTAATTATTTAGCAGATGATTTTAAAAGAAAACATAAGAAGGATTTGTGCTCTAATCCCAAAGCTTTGCGCCGTTTGAGGACTGCTGCCGAAAGAGCAAAACGAACACTTTCCTCGAGTACAGAAACTAGCGTCGAAATTGATGCTTTATACGAAGGGATCGATTTCTTTTCGAAAATTTCTAGAGCACGTTTTGAAGAATTGAATGCTGATCTGTTTCGCGTAACTTTAGAACCAGTTGAAAAGGCGCTGCGAGATGCAAAAATAGAAAAAAAGTCAATAAACGATATTGTAATGGTTGGAGGTTCAACTAGAATACCAAAAATCCAAAACCTTTTACAAAACTTTTTCAATGGAAAAAAACTTAATATGTCTATCAATCCCGATGAAGCAGTAGCTTATGGGGCAGCAATTCAGGCCGCAATTCTGAGTGGTGAAAAACATTCGAAGATCAACGACGTTTTACTTGTCGATATTACACCATTATCAATGGGTATTGAGACAGCAGGTGGAGTTATGACTAATATTGTTGAACGAAATGCAAAAATTCCGTGTAAACATTCTCAAATATTTACAACTTATTCCGATAACCAACCAGCTGTCACGATTCAAGTTTACGAAGGTGAACGTGCCCTAACTAAAGACAACAATTTATTAGGAACTTTCGATCTAACTGGGATATCGCCAGCACCTCGTGGAACACCACAGATAGATGTAACGTTTGACATTGATGCTAATGGAATCTTAAATGTAACAGCAACAGAGAATAGCACTGGTAAAAGTAAGAATATAGTTATTAAAAATGATAAAGGAAGATTATCTCAATCGGATATAGACCGAATGTTAGCCGATGCTGAGAAGTACAAAGATGAGGATCACCGTCAAAGGGAAAGGGTTGCAACACGTCATAAGTTAGAGGGTTACTTATTTGGTGTCAAACAAGCGTTGGATGAAGCTGGTAATAAACTTGGAAGTTCAGAGAGTGCAAAGGGCCGACAAATATGCGAAGAAGCACTGACTTGGCTAGACAGCAATACTTTGGCCGAGAAAGGTGAATATGAACGTAAATTAAAACAGGTGACATCGGTATGTGCGCCATTGATGAAGAAACTTCATGGTGTTGGTATGAAATCCTCAAATTCTAAGGATGGACCAGTAATTGAAGAAATTGCTTGAATTTAAATATTAGTATTCATTCACTTTTTTTGTTTTTGAAAAATAAAAAAAATGTTTTATTTGACTACTTTATTTATCAAACATCCACGTACATTAATCATCAAAATTGACTATAATTATATAAGTTAATGATCAGTTTTTGCTACATACATTGGCAAAGAGCTGAAAATACAAATATTCGGGAACCATATTATAAACGAAATATTAGTCAACATTGATTCCGTACCCACATACAAATTTATTTAAAGTCTTAAATATAAATTGATCATACAATTTGGTTTGAGAAAAATTTTAAAACATTTCTGCTTGATAGACCAGGGTCGATAATTTTTAAAACCAAAAAAAATCATAATAGGATGAAACCCATTAGAAAAGGAGGGAAATAT
>JAOSYY010010786.1:0-24177 GCA_025727935.1 Hebomoia glaucippe
TATATAATGTGATTATTTAGTTTGCTTCAGACTTAAAGTATTTGTGAAGATGACAAAGTTTTAAATTATCATTCCTATTATTTCCAAGTCAATTATTATATATTATAAAAGTTAACTAAAGTAAGTATTTCAATTATTCAAAATGAAATTTCATAAATCGATTCTATCTATCCTCATTTGTAAGTACTTAATAAATTACATATAGGCGATAAATCAATTGTAAAAACACACATATATTTTCGGGTCGATCTGATTTTATTCTATACTAATAGTGCCTCACGTTTTGCACCGTTGTCTATGTAGTTCTGATAGTTATGATGATGATAGAAAAGTAGCCTTCTTTACGCCTTGTAACATTAGATATCTGTAAAATACGTATCATAATGGTCTCAGTCATTTCAGAGGTTTACTGGAAAAAATAAAGAAACAGAAAAAATGTATAAATTATATTTATGTTTTAAGTATCGTATATACTTTCATACGCATAAAAACATTCTGGTCTTTGATATTACAAACGCCCATTCCAGTTTTATTAGTACATCTTTGAGTTATCAGCGATTTCATGATGGCTTTCAATTATCTTATGATACAGAATACTTTTTGTATCGACCTCAAACAAAATGTTAATCGAGTATACTTGTTGAATGTCAGATGTTCTCATCGGAAGAAGGTAATAACTTGTAAATGATTTCCTCCGTAATGATTAATATTATCTACTTAGATCACGTACCATCTTGCCTCTTGACTCGTTATAGTAAAAACGTGTATGTATTAGAAAAGTAACATGGAACAACCACACTTTACTATTTTATATTTTGTTATTTAATCTAGCTACTCTTATAAATAGTGACATTTTGTTAATATTAAGTAATTATACATTGGCTTTTCCACGATATAATATTTTCCTTTATTAAAATATAGTTGGATTCGTTTTTCAGCTGAGTTTTAAGAACTGTCAAACGATTTTTCGTAAAAGGCTATCTAATCTCTAAAATACTAAAAATTGTAATCTCCGTCAAAAAGTATCAAATGTATAAAAGTATCTTCAAAAATTTAAGATGAGAACCACGTCGATCAAATCTTCAAAGAAAAACCGCATATAAAGCGGCCCATTCCTTTAGGTGCTACAATGTCATTACAGTATACGATAAATACTATCGTATCTATCGTTATCATAATAAATTATCACCTTATGTTATAACAACATTTATTATGTTCTATTTTATGTCCTAGAAGTTTTTCTGAAACACTTATTAACATCACATGTAACTAACAAACAATGTAATTGGAATCATGGTAGCCACTTAAACACTATTTCTGTTTATTATGTGGAAATAAAGCGTTAAATATTATAATTTGGATTATAGTGCGATTATTTTGTATATTATAACTGCTTTCATGAGTTAGCTAAGTGCTTAGTATATATAGTAACTAAATGATACTAATGTTAGTGTTATAAGTATTTTCAAGATATTTGGAATATAAACAAAAGCAGCACCAGTTAAAGTGAAAGGTAACGAAATACACAGAATTATAACAAAGTTCTCGGTAATTGCGGTAATTGGTAGAAAATAACTAAACATTATGTGTCAGATCACTGATAATACCATTAGAGGAGATAATGGCTGGCATTGGGAGAAAAAAGCCTAATCCGTTAGTGAAAGTTAAACTACAGGCGAATTAGAACAGTTTGGACGCGATAAACGATCTTTGGATCCTTAAACTTGTCACAAGTCTATTGAAATTGAAATATAATATCGGCCTCTTTGGTCTAGTGGTACGGATATACAATAATATTTTAACTATGTCTTGTAGATTTGTATTATTTATTCTATAAACATTCATTTGTCGGGCTATTATTAAGCCTTAGGTATGTGGGTAGAATATCGAAATTCTATACACGGCCTGAACCATTATATACCTAAATTAAATAAAAATAGGTTCAAGTGGCAGAGTTATCACCTAGAAGTCTGATAAAGATTGTTTGTCTTTTTAAATAGATTAGGGATTGCAGACGATCAGACGGAGAATCCCAACTGTAGCACCTAAACTGTGGTTTACTTCGTGTGCAGACTTCAGAATCAATTTTCTCATTAGACTCTCTCGAGGGAGTGAATTTTGTTCTTAATTACAAACATTAAGTAATGGATGGATGCAAAATATTACACACACAGGCTAATAGCACCTTGCTAATTTTTATTAAAATTTTACAAATCATGTCAAATATGAGTAATATAACTATAGTAATTTTTACAGAAACTTTTTAATTATTAATTTTTGTTCTTCGCTAGAGTATCCATTCGAATTGATGTACCAGATGTGTATGGGCCCATTAAAATACATAACACATATTTATTACAAAATATGTAAGTACATGATATGGTGAAGTAAATCTATAGTGATGTTGAATTAATAAGTTATTTCTATTTAAGCTTTACAAATGGCTATTTAATAATATTATTTAAAAAAAATCATTAATTTAAATTGTAATCATTCATCGTGTAAAGGTCCATGACCAAAAATAGATTATAAAGTATCCTGACAAGTGCGATTGTGACGTCACCGCAGCTACAAAATTCCATAGCAATTAGAGCAGCGCTATTAATTTCACCGCACGCGCACACAAGTTTTGGATTACATGTGAACAAATACTTCAATGTTTTGCTTAATATCATACAGATTATTAATTGATTCGCATATATCAAAAACCTTGGTTAGCGTCAGAAGGGCAGAAGAACAACACATATTTTATATACTATAGATACTTTACACGTCTTAGCTTTTCCTTACTTATGTTATCTACTATATTTAAACAAAGAAATTATATTTGCTTATAATTTCTTCGCAATCTCTTGATCTTTTTAGCCTTATCGAATTTTACTGATTTCGTCAAAGCTTAATTATCGTAAATCCACAAAAAATCATTGCATCCACTTTGGTTTCTTAACAATAAAGAAATATATTATCTAGCGTCTTTTTATTTTGCCAATGGCCGAAGTCACGACTTAACCTAATAATCTTTTGTAAAAACAGCTTTACACCTCATAAATAGAGTTATATTTGTATTGTAGGCTTAACGTTTAAAATGGCGGAAGTGTTTGACGTAATCTCTTGCTGTAAGTAACTGTTAGAGGCTTTTGTATTTAATTTCGTGACATTAACATGAATAAAAGCTGGAAAACTGATAAGCGTTGTTAGCATTATTTATTATTATACCGCTTTTAATTTAGGCCTTTACCACTAGAATGAACAATTTATAAGACCTACTTGTATATCAAAATTATAATTATATGTTTTTTCTTGACCCATAGTCACATATAATCTATTATTTATGCTGACATCATTAAACTCATAAGTTTTCTTACGTAGTTTTGTGACGTAAAGCAACTATAGCAAAGCTAAAAATTAATAATAATATCATAGCAATTAATAATAATTTTAAAGCTCCACTATTAAATGGTGTTTTTGCATAAACATTCTTTAAGATATTTTGTTTGGATTATTCCATACTACGCTATTTTTAAAAAATATAGAAATGTTAATCATATAATTTTTGTGATACTACAAGTAATGCACTATAAACTTTCTTTATACTACATTGTAATCTTGAAAAATACCGTAACGCGTGGATTGCAATTATAATATTTTATTGGTGTCATCTACCTGTACAGATTACATACTCTATGATAATACTCTGTTGCATAGGTGTACAAACTGTATTCTTCAGTAACGGCTAAAACCTATCTACATTCAATTTGACAAATATGTAACTGTTAATTATATTACAACCTCATTTCTCTATAATAGAGCTATGGTTTAAAACTTAATTATTTAAATTGTCTCTAACTTATATATATTTCTAGAAACTACTAGTACAGCTATCGATAGATTTCATAATAACCATATACTTTAAGTTGGTTTAGGTAGTCTAGGGGAAAATATTAGGTTCGACATTCGCAGGGACGAAGCCGCAGGCAGTATAGTTAGTGTATATATCTCATTCACTGACATATTAAATTGGTACTTGATTGAACATAGGAATATGCATTAACAGATGACAGATTAATTTGAGTGGGATAACATGTGGTGAGAATAACAAGCCGTGGGGCAAAGACCTCGTTCTTAACGTTGTTAGGAATTGGGAAAATCCGAATATAACTCTTATCTTGAATACTAAACAAAGCAATAGTAGTTAAGTAGAAATAATTGAAGGGCATAACCCTATTAGATGATAAACATGTCATTACTTTTAAATTTGCTAGAATTTCCACGCTGTCACGCCAATTAAAATACATGTATAGATATATTTCCTTGGTGAAATTTTATTAATAAATTATACCTTCCTTATACTTAATATGGAGTGTATGTATTTTTAAATGGTTTATTTAATCTATAGTTTTCGAACTGTGAAGTTCAGTTAATGTTTATTTGGTTACTAAACTAAACTATTTCATAGTAATTAAACCTTTCAATTTCTCTCTCATATTATTATATAATATTTGTGGTTTTGCCATTTTAAATTTAAATGAGATCTTTAAAATGTTTGTACAAAAGTTGTCAATGCTCAATCTAGGCTCTATCTGAACTAGATTGTAAACGTACCTGCTTACTTTTACTTTTCATTCTCAAACAATGTTTAAATTTTATTTCAGACGTTTTACAGAGTATTGTTGTTCGGATTAGAAAGCACGTTAGATAAAAATTGATAAATTGGGCACGTGTCTGTCTACCATTGTATTATTTTTTCATAAATGTATTTAAAACTATTAATAAAATTAACTGCTAAACTCAATTT
Organism: Hebomoia glaucippe; assembly: GCA_025727935.1. NCBI lineage: Eukaryota > Metazoa > Arthropoda > Insecta > Lepidoptera > Pieridae > Hebomoia > Hebomoia glaucippe. The sequence goes on from JAOSYY010010786.1 coordinate 4,796, forward strand.
TAATTATGATAGATTAAACAAGAATAATACATTATCAAGACAATTTATATTATTTGATAAATGATAAACATTACATAATAATAACATCGTGTTTAAAGCAGTTAATAATTACATATTACATTGATTAATCAATGTAATAGCAGTGATAAAGGCATTATTATTACTAGGTACAAGAAATAATAAAAAGTAGTGAGAATGAGATAGACTATAATGACCATTTACAAATTATTAATTTATTTTTCTAAATTGTCTCCGAGTCTCTCTACACACAGAGTCCAGAGCTTTTCTGAGCCTTCAATCCCTTTAAAAAAAAGTTTCCCTTGAAAAAAGTTCTTTTCTGACAAAAAAGTGATGAGAAAATCTTTCTCATCACTTTTTGATCCCTCTTCGTATATTTTGTTTGAATTTTTGACGCAAATTATGTTTAAACAAGATAATTTTAATAATTTTACGACTAAAACTGAATAATAAAATAGGTGTAATTATACATTGTCTAATTGCACCCTTATTTACGAAGAATGCACCATGACCTGAGCTTGCTCATGAGTCCAATTATATTCGTTTTTATTGTTTTAAAACACTGCCTTATTTGATTAATAGAGTAAAGAGCAGTTGGGGGCCAAAGATCAAAATGAAATAAAGATTTTTCAGGTATAACTTAATATTTTGATCAATTTTAATAAGATGGGTATACGGTAGATCACTACGCATAGTATAATTATTATAGTAATATTGATAGTTTAACCTTTAACGATAAGATGTCTAATATAAATTTGTTTTTATTCTCAAAATTAAATTTAAAATTTGATTCGCCTTCATTGTGATTTTCATTTCCCGGTACATCGAAGCATGAAGGCTGTGGCGGTGGCTCGATTCCAGGATACAAATATTTCCTTGTAAGGTGCCGTGAGAAATACGGACGCATGTCAAGGCGCGCCTTCGGTCGTGATTAACTGTTATTACACCATCAGAGTAAAGGAAGATTGGTGAAATTTACACCCACACTTTCATCCGTTCACTAATTCTTTAATCTAATTACTTAGGTGGTAGAAATAACTGAGTTTGTATTAGACGTAAATTGGACCGGAATAAACTTTTAGTAGATTTGCTAGACCTACCTATGCATATGTAACTTGGACTAATAGAAATCAGAATTATTATACTCTTGTAATAATACAATAGTATAATAATTCCGATTATATACAAATATGCTTGGGCTACTCAGAAAAATGATAGCTTAGATTTTCGATGTTTAACATATTTATATTTTTACAAACACTTTATTCGTATATTTAGTCATTTTAAGGTATGAACGAGCCGGAAACTAAAGAGGAAATAAATTCTGTCCTGGAAAAACCATCCCAAGCTGAACAGGTTTTCAATTGCTTGAAACTAAAAAAACAGGACGCAATAAATTGTTTATGATATGAATAAGATATCACCTACCAATAACCGAGTTTAATTTTGTCCGTCATTCAAATAAAAGTTATTTTCGGAAAGACTAGCCATAAAGTTCTGAAGAAGCAAAGTTAGGCGAGGTCTAGTTGACATAAATGACGCGGAAAAGAGTGTTATGACAGATTGTAATTAAAGCTTTCATCTGTGCTACGCATTTCTCCGAAACCTGGAGACAATCGTTTTCCGTGACATGGGTCGCCTCTGTTAAAAACAAAGAACATTTAAATCACCTTTATATTAATTTTTAGCGTCAACTTTTCTATTGTGTAATAAAAACGGAAATGCCTTGAAACAATTACATGATTTTAGAGATGTCATTCGTTATCAGAATATTTTGTACGTAATTGCGCGTAATACATGGACTGTAATTATTTTATTGTTGTATTGAATAACATTACAATTAACCTTCATTTTGACGATTGTTTCGTGAAGGACTTTAACTATAGTATAAAACTACATCGCTTCGTTTGTTCATGATTGCGAACAAATTTAATCGGTAAATATTATGTTAGATTAGTTTTATTTTAAGGAAGCTCTCATCGGCTTGAATCTGAGATTATGACCTTTTGTAACCGGTTTTTGATACAAGTTGCTAAATTATACCTAAATCGAGACACAACAACGATACAAATAAAAGATTATGCGTTGACCTTGCTTTATTTATTTATATGTATTTATTGCCTTCTCAAAAATCAATAAAGAATGACAAATTTCTTATGAATATATATATACGTATTTCTATGTAAGAATTAAGAATTTTTAACATCATATAGGTACAACAATGCATTGTTGTTATATTTCAAGCGTAAAATAATTATATAAATGTCGAGCATAGATTTTAAACATTTATAATGTCATAATTGATTATTGTTTGACGCGAATTGTCGTCCAATTCAAGTTAATGGTGTCGTATGTGAAATATTTGTACTTATGACATGTTAACTAAATTGTAGACATACCCTTGCTCTAAATACTCGTACATTGAAATTGCGTATGAATTATAAGTAAATTGAAATATTATACTTTTACTTATTTTGATTCAGAAGTTATATTCGTCAATTTACCCAAAACATTGTCATTCTCAGCAGACCTTGTAAATATGAAGGTTCGTGCACAATGCTGATGAGATAAGACAAATTATGATAATTAATTAGTAACTATAATCATTGTTCTATCGTATTTAAGTGGATTATGTAAGGATTAATACAATATCGTTCGTTGCGATCAAGAAACTGAATTGCAACCTGACGACTATTTTCTCAGACTTAGTACGAGAATCTAAATGTTGATCTTTTAGTCTGTTATGAATAATGAATTCCTTCAAGTTTTTTATTATATATCATAGACAATGAGAACGTGTAAATTTTGCCAAAAAAATTGTTTAACTTCCCAATTAAGTATCTATGTAGGTATTTATAAATCAAATAAGGTTAAGTAATTTAGTTAGTTTGAATTGTTTTCCAAATATATTTAATTTTCTATGTACACGTCGCAGTAATATAATTTCACATATTATTAATTCCAAAATTTCTACTACATATACAACAAATTGAAATACTTACAACTCTTGATTTTAAATTTGATGGGCACAGATGAAGATAGCGTCCTGAAAATAAAATTATAAAATCATATCTTATTATTATTTACATTGATCATAATTCAACAATTAGTTTTTTTTGTCGATAAGTTATACTAGTTGTATGTTTTATTATTATATTCCTTTCTATTATAGGTTCCTACATTGATACTTCTACATAATTTAAAAGTACAAATTGTACAAAACAATATTATACTGCGCTTAACAATTTAATACAAAAAGATATAAGAACACACACACACTACGTGATAAACTGCTATCACATAGTGTATGTATAACTTTTCTGCTAAGCATCAACCGATCTGTTAAAACTATTTCGGCACATAGCTAATATCTTAATACGATCAGCAACTTCTAATTGTTCTTAACAATTCATAAAATAGTTAGTCCTAATCCGACATCCGCGCGCGACACTTGTTGTGTTTAAGAACCCATTTTATAAGCAAATAAGAAGGATTTAGTAAATTAAATCTCTTGTTTTTAAAAGAAAAATATAAAATCCTTGTAACAAATCTGGTGGCAGCAAAAATCTTATAGGTACCTGATCCATCTAAGGTAGTTCATACAATGCGAAGTATTTTTAAGTTAGTATTAGAACAATCTAAAAAATCTTGCTAAAAGTTAACCGCCACTTAATCATTATTCAAAACATTAAATGTTTCAACATCACACATTAATAGCTATATTAATAGGTGTATGAATAAAATCCTCATAATTAGTAGACTATAAACTTGACAAAATGAAGCGTTATGGTTCTTATATCAGCGCTTTTCCAATTTTTATTTCATCTCATGTCATTTGCTTTATGATTACCATTAAATATTACTTTCTTTATATTATTTTCATCTATGTTGAAAAACAGGAAGCAGAATAATAAGATTTTTCTCGCTTTCATTCTCTTTCCTCGAATTTTTTTCGAAGTGCACTTAGGTTATTCTATTTTTAGTTCCGTCTATAACTACAAACATGTCCTAACCTTGGTAGTGAGCTATCTATACATACCATCAGTGATGTAGATCTGTGAGAGTGCACTAAAATATTGCATTGGTGGGCTCCTAGCGATGTTTTGAACCGGTTTCCGTTTGCACAACTGTACCAAACAAGGCACTCGACCACGTCACAAAAGCGTTGTCAGTTATTATAGATATTATTTACTCATTTTGTCGGATTAGGATATATTGTTTTTTATTTTAAAGTTTTATGTTGCTAGTGAAGTAAGAATGTGCTGTGGGTGGTAGTAACCTACTTTATTTTTATTTTATTTTGAATTTGATACACGTACCGAGGTTTTATGATCTTATGGTTCTTAGAGGTATTTATTTGATAAAAATCATAAGGTTCTGTTAGTAACAGTCACTATCTTTGTATAACATTTTCTCTTCGTTACGAAATATATTTTATTTATTTATATAAATAATAAAATATGTTTAAGCGTAGGCAAAACAAGTACATTGCTGGACTAGGGCGAGCGAATACATTAATTAATACACTCATTAAACGAACGGTATGATTAAAACGAATGTGAAAAATGTTCAGTAATCTATTCACTAAATGCCATGCAAATATAGAGTAAAGGTTATTTCCTTAATTTATATTTTTATACGTTTCATTAATACAATAGTGCTCTGGTAAATGAAGATAATTATATGGCAGTTACATTAACAATAGCAAAATAATTCTTCATTGTACTGTCGCTATTATTGGAACGATTACTCATAAGTAGAGTTAGCAATTTTTAAATAAAAGTAACATATCTGGTAAAGCGTATTTATTAAACTCAGAATTTAATCTTGAAACATATTGCTTTTTTGAAACAGGTTGCTTGAGGCAACTACAAAACCTGTCTTAAGCCAAAAGTACTAGAGGTATACCGGCTTATTGGACAGTCTGTGATCTGAGTCACTAAGCATAGACTATAGAAATATAGAATAGGTATACCTTCAGGATAACTTGAGTAATGACGCATGCGCGTGCTTACTGACTCAGCTGACATGTGAATCTTGGACTTGCATTTTTAAGTTTTTGCTTCGATGACACACGCGTTTAATTCTTTTAATTGCATGTATTGCAAAGTACAATCAACTCTGTACTATTTATGAGATGATGTCGATGAATCAGAATAAATTGTATATAAAAATCAATAACGGGACGCTATAAATTATGATCAAATATTCTAATGAGTTAGGAACTGCATTGACATAAGGCAGGATTTAGAAGAAAGTCTTTTATACCGTTATACGATGTATTTTATAAAATGTATGATACTATGTATCTTAAGGACATGTATATATATATCTATGGTTATTAACGTGCCATTAAACGACCGGATGGACACAGCATTATTTACCCGGAAGCTCCCTTCTATACACTTGACCCATTTTCTAACTTATAATCCACCCCTCAATAAACAAGGTCATAGTACACCGGCGCCATAATAGGCGTGCCAATGCTGATAATTTACAGGATAAACAATTATATTTTATTTTACATCTAAATACCTAACTAAATTATTCTTAAAATATTATTACTTGAATTTTGTTTATGATTAATGAATAAATCGTATGTTAAATTGTGTACAAAAAACTCTTGCAATAATGAAAAAAAATTGTTAGATGACATATAGAGATTTTGCGAGCTCTGTAGCCTAGCGGTTATGTAAAACAACGGCGACGCCAAAAACACAGGCATTTCGAGTATAAAATGTGGTGGGAGGAACTCCTAATAATCTATAAGTTCCGTCGGGTCACGTACCACTGTTTATAGATGGAAAAGTCGTAAAGTGCTATGCGCGTTGCGATTTCAGTCTATGAATTTCCAAATACACGAAATAAAAATAAAATAAGGCCTTAAGGTTGCCAACGCGTCTTCTAGATCTACTGATCTTGGAGGTGTCCATGGGCAACAGACATCGCTTCATATAAGAGAACTGTATGCTCGTTTGCCTTCCTATCGCATAAAAAAAGAAATATTTGCATTATAAATATCAAGGAGGAAAAATTAAAAAGGGAGGTATTATGGGAACTAATGTAAAGTAAATTTATATGATAATGAATTAAAAACTACTTTATATACGATACATTTCTGCCTGTGGAGAAATATATATATATCGATAATGATTAATCTTATATTAGTGTAGTCACTTGCAAACATCACAATGTCTTCTGAAATGACTGGACTATAGTTATTTGTGGTTGTGTGAGAAGTGAGACGATTCGCTCCAATCGTCATGTCTGCAAAGTGAATTCAGATTTCTAGTATCCGATACTAGTGTAACATTACACTTGGCAACATCCATCGATACTAAATATATAATAATAATACTATCTAGTTTCTTAACATTTTCTTGTGGCGCTTTTCTAGATTTCAAGGTCTTCTAATGTAAGCGATTCAAATCTCTTTTAATTCTTGTTCAGCTGCTTAACTTTAAAAAATATTGGTACATAATTATAATTTACATAAATGCATCAAGTCTCTTTCCGTTGTGACACGCAGAAACTACTCACTATTATTATTGCTGCTCAACTAATTAAGCTAATATTTGTTCCATTTTATCTATTATTATAAATAATTTAACTTATTCACAGTAAAGTGAGAAGATCAAAGACGTACTTATTATTCATGTAATGAACACGCGAATCACTGCTTAATTAACCATACAACCAATATAATCTAACCGCCATTATCATTAAATGAAGTATAATAAACTAACAGTGGCTAGAACTTCAATGGATTTACAATTAATGTGAAGAAAAACAATTAATATACTCAATTAAAAAATAGAAAGTTAAACAAACAATTATCTTTAAAATCAATTATCTTTAGAGTTTTTGGAATTGTAAATTGTAATAAGAGAGGCATCCAAGCGAAACAACTGTCTGTACATCTGAGTTCGGTTAATGAACTACTATTCTCCTTTGATGTTAAAACGCTAAATTAAATTTCTTTAAAACTAGATATCTAAACAAACACCCATAGTATTCGGTGTTATAGTTAATATAAATCACTTACTCAGTTCTACAACATACCGTTAAAAACATTATAAAAAATACAGATAAAAAATAGTTTAGCGTGTGTCAATATGGCTGAAGGAAGCGTGTTTAAAATTAGAATTGACTTCGAGCAAATACTGAAATGTACGACGAAGTTTCCACTCGTTAATAACTACAATTTTCATTAAATTATAGACATTACCGTTTAATGTATAGAATCGTATCTTTGATGTATATAATATGATAGAATTAAATATAAATTATAGTACTGAAAACCACAAGATACTGTATAAAAATATAATCAATGGATTAAAAATAGTAGTGTAATTTATATATATATAACACATAGACTATGAATATATTTCAGTAACATTAACTTGTAAAGAAAAGTAACGATCGGTGAACAACAAACGATTAAACTTTTTTCGTCTTTAAATCTTGACAGCCCTCTGCACTGTGTTACAAATACAATCTGTGTTCAGTTGTTCACGAAACCTAACACCATTATAAAATGGTGTAAGTGTTAAACCATGTAAGCGCATGAAAGTTAGTATCGAATTCTATGCAAGAAAATTTCAACCTTATTACCAGAAATAAGATTTAAGAACCCTTGAAATATTAAAATAAATAACTTTGTAAGCGCGTTTTGAAAACAAAAAAAAAATATGTTGGAAGAAATATAAATACTACTTAGTTCGACTAGCGTATTTGCTACATTGCATTAAGACAAATACGCCAAATAACAAAACAATAAATGTTGCACTTTATTTTTTTGGAAACCCGTACTATTGTAAAATATTGCATCGATAATAGATCAAAGGCCTGATTTCTAGACTCTGTTCAAGTCAACTTGTTTACTAAGAATTACTTCTAGTGCACCTACAAAGCAAACCAGTCGCGGCAATTGGGTGCATACTACATAGCCCTTAAAGGTGCTTTTATATGACAATGTCTGTTTATTACATTACAAACCGCCTCCATTGAGCCATGGATATCTGAACGAAAGCTTTTCCGGAAACAAAATAAATATTTAAATTACTCTTAATAGAATGTAATAGAAGGCGTCTGGACTAAATACAGGCTCATTGTAGTCTATAATATAAAACAACTACATATATATCACGCAATTCTTCGACTAACTAATTTATATAAATTCTACTGCATTGCTCGTACAGGAGTATAATTGTAATAAGTATTATAAAAATGCATAGGGTAGATAATTTGAGAATGAATATAAAGTACAAAAGAAAGTTAGCTTTCGAATAAAATAAAGAAATTAAAATTATAAAAATGTGAAAACTAGTCTTAGTCTTCACATTTTATTATTTTTATAACACATCTGTTTTGAAGGATTTTTTGTGAAAAATAATAATGTTTTAACAACAACTTATACGAATGTTAAAAGATTTCATAATTATGCAAACGGTAGTAGCACGAGCGTAGTGCAAAATACGTATAAGCATTAAAACTGGCGCCGCTTAATGATCTCATAAGCAAATTGTAAAATATAACGCAACTACCTTTTTAAGCCGTAAGTGAGGGGTTATAACCGTTATAATTGCGCAAATTGTATGTAAAATTGCAATTAAAGGGACCTGTTTGACGCTTGTTTTTTTGTATTTTTGTAACAGCTTGTTGAAGTATTAAAAGAACGAGGCATTACATTGTCCTCTGTTAATGCCTAATGAACAAAGAAATATTAAAGATTGGTTAATAACACGCTTCTGGAGACAAATCTCAGAGTTTTGTTAGAGATAATTAGAGATTGTGTTACGTAATTATATGAAAGAACAATAGACATCCAGTCTTAATCTATTTATTTATATATTTTGCTTATTAGAATGACAAACTGCATTATGACATTGTAGTTACCTATTGTATATTTGAAATTATTGAAAATGTACAACAAACAAGAACTATACAGACCCCTGATATGTATCGCATATATTAAGTATCCTTAAAATACATTTGAGAGATTACAAGCATTAAAAAGCATCAAAACGTATACATAACATCATTTTTTATTGATTATATAAATTAGGAAAAGGATATAAATTAGTAGATATCTTTTATGACCAAAGTTATATGTAAACTATACATATATCATGTAAGTCAAATTGTGGAAGGATCTAAGAACAAAGGCTCTTTATGAAGAGGCGTCTTCCGGTGGTCTTGTATATCAAAGATTATAAGTGTAGCATTGTTGGCATGGCCTTCGCCTTTCACTATTTTGTAACCGTTCATTTTGAAAGAAACATGCCTCTACTGAGCTAATTTGATTTTATTCGAATTTAACTGAGTCCTAAGAGTCTGTGTTCGTTTATCGAGTCTAGAAAGTGATAAAATTTCATGATAAAAAACCATGTCGACAGCTCAACTTGAAATGTCTTGTCGTCATTTCTTGATAATGTACAAATGTAATGAATTATTCATGATGTAATTTATTTTTATGAAGTATAGATTTTAAAAAAGTAGATGAAAATTAGATTAAACCCTCGGTGATATTTTACGTCAAGTAAAATTCTATGAATCTAAAGATTTTTTAAGTTTCACTAGCACCACTCACATAATAGTTGTGCCAAAACGCAGTCAAGTAAATAGTTCCCAAAGTTAAATAAGATTAGTTTTTCTTTCTTCTAAGTGTTCAACTATTAAGAAAAACCTTACTTAAATAGGGTAATTCCATATGAATGCTAAGAGAAGAACGGGTACAAGGTACTTTACTAATACGATTAACCGTATTTTTGTTTCTTTAGAAAGCTTTAGTATTATTAGTATGAAAACTATTGCAAATTTCCAACTTTCAGGTTGTCCTTATTTGTACACGAACGCGAACGCTGAGAATTTCAATCAGGTAATTTTATGTATGTATTGTGTTTCTTATCATTCTACGCGGATATAAGTACATACAGTGGAAAGTTTACGTTTCAATAAAGCAATTAAATATAAATAATATAAATACCGATATTATATACAAGCATAAAATTTTTATGTTCTTACTTTGTACGTAATCCAGTTTTTACAAAGTTGTCGTAAGCTAGATGCATTTTGTGAAACTTTATATTAGCCTTCCAATAATTGTTACGTAACAATATAAAGGAACTTTTTAATTTGGCCAATGTAACATTACTGTGTAAAAAGAGCAAAAGTAGTTGTGTGCTTTATTAAATTTTTAGGACCGTTAAATTCACTTCTAGTTCAAAGCTTAAATGCATTCACCAGCTTTTCCAGTGGTATAAACTTTTCATAGAAAGATATGTCCTTTATTAATAAAATTAAGGGGTAAATTATTAAGAAACTACCTTTTTGTATTCTATAAAAACTTTATTAGCAAATTTTAAAGCTTTCGTTACTTTCTACAAAAAATCGAATTAAAGACGGAAGAAAATTTCGTAGCCTTAATTCAAATAGTATACAATTCGGTCATACACGTTTAAATCAAAAGGGATTGTTTATCGATATATTGTGAAATCCTTGATACGTAGATTGTTCATACTCGTATTTCTGCCGTGAAGGCCAGTTTATTATGTCAGCGTGGCGTCAGCCTGGCCAAAACTGAAACTAATTATGAATCAGCTGAGACTACGAGTCCTTAAGTAGCTTTCAACGGGACGCTACATAATGTTAGTTTTAGAAACCTAATTACCGATTGACTTTAAAACGCTGATGTATAAAATTCACATATTTTGCCCGTGGCTGAATTAGTGGTAATTTTAAAGAACACGCGTGTTGATAGTCTTAATAGCATTTTCAACTATTCGGACGTTTAGGGGGAGTGTAATGCATCTATAACTACAAGATATCCTGTCCCAGGATGCTATAGGTCTATGGGATGCTCGTGTCTTTTGTGTTGATGATAGATATATTATTTGGAATCGGAAGATATTCTGAAACGATAACGCGCACAATTGCACAACTTGTCTTTTCTATCTATAAACTGTAGTTCACAACCGGGCTAAAATTCCTCCTACCTATTTTGCAGTATTACAAATAACATTGGTACAATACAATATATCTAATAAAAAAATCGTATTAGGTGATATAGTTCACGTGACCAAGCCTAATTTAATAAAACACGCACTTAATTAAGTGAAAGTAAGTACAATCATGAATATTTAATTATGAGCAAATATTAATTAATAAAATATACAATTATAATACAAAGGGACACATTAATGTCGGCAAAACACCTAGTAGTGATAGAGTGTTTTCATAAAATAAAAACTAGTATAACTTTTAAATTATATTATAATAAATAAAAAAACACGCTTTCTGTAATCGTTTCGATCAATTCATTTATATTTTTAGACTCGTTGCATCCTAGAGATATATCTCTAGTCTAGACATATATATATTTGTAAGATAAAATATTTGAATTTTTCTAGATAAGATATAAAACTATGGAAGCATCGTAATAATAAGTGAATAAAAATGATTGTTTATAATTTTTATACATTAATTATATATATACTCTAATATTTCCGCAACAAATACTATTCATTTTTATTATTTTCAAAGGTTTTCAAGTCTATAATTTCGTATAGCAAAGCTATACGATATGTAGGCAGACGTGTTTTTTACTTTTTACTACCGACTTGCAGTTGTTAGCAATATCCCTCTAAAGTATCGAAACAATAGAAAATCTTGTACATCTATAAGACATGCTAGGGAGTACGACCCTCTTGTATGTAATTACATCATTCATTCTTACGACCCTCAACTCCCCACAGTCCTGAAGGGAGCCTAACAACGATCACTTGAGTTCTTTGTGTTACGTTGCTTCTTTTTGGTATTTCGCGACAAAGCAGTTTTCATACCTGATCAGAACCGTAAAAACGTGCAGTTCTCGTCAAACTACAGTTGATACGGATTTAACAATTTATCTAACAATTGTAGAAGTCTTAGCTTTAGTAAATACTTCTCATTACATTGTAGTGATGAGCAGTAATAAATATCAAGGATATGCAGCTTCAAAAGTAATAGATCTAAATTAATATTAGTATTAGCTAAAATATAGTATACATTTATTTTTGTAGCACCAAAGAGTAGTTCCTTAAGATAACATTAAAAATGTTTCAAATCATTGCCTGATAAAAGAAAGGAATAGCTAAACAAATATAATTATTGTACTGTGATGACATCCTCAAATCTTGATATCAATAAAAGGTATGGATAATGAAGACCATCTTGGTTGTCTTCTGTCCTTGTCACGTAATTACCGACGGATTAATCACGTTCAGATAACTTTAACTTGATATGTTAACGAAAGTCAACAATGAAGTTACCATGTGTCAGTTTCTGTGTAACAGATTTAAAGCTATGTTAACTGTACACTGACAAATGGAAAATAATATTAACAACAGACGAAACTGATATATCATAAAAGTTGTAGTTTATATAGGATTATTATAATTTTTTGCAAACTGAACTTTACTAATAAATGAGTACGAAGTCGGTTGAACAGAGATTGAACTAACTTTAATGCAAGCTCCAGTTTCCTTATGCCTTCGAAGTTTGAAAAATAAACTAGTTCAACCGAGCACGTAATTCATTGGAAAATTTGTAGAACTTCATCCATTTAGAATGAGTTGAATCAAGTAGTTTCCTTGGGGCAACCAAGCAAGAAAATAGAACTTTATATCTATTATGTTTTCTTATGAACACTTTCAATATAGTATGCTAGTTTTATTTCATTTTAATAACGGATAGTGAAAATTCAATAAAAAGCTTTAAGCAGCGTTTTATGTAGATAGCCAGTACATGGCTTTGAATAGGGTTTGTTTATAACAAACATCAATACACGTAGGTGGTACTTCGGACAGCATTTATTACTGTGCTGTTAAATTTGGATCATTCGAGATAACCGTACACACTAATAACGTGTTCTAAAAATGCACAAAAATCAAAATAGGTCTCGGGGCAGTTCAAATAGTATTTAACGTTAGACCAACGAGTTCTGTCTTTTCTTACAGTAGTAGCTGTTGCTCTATTGAAGGTTATTAAAATTCTTACCCTATAATGTTTAAAAGTCGTTACTATAAAATAAAACGTAGGTAATAAGTTTTTGGTATTAATTTTCATCTATATCTATAACATTCATTACATATTTACAGAATATGTTGGTTTTGCAAAACGTCCCATTAAATTAATCCCTGTAGTATTCTTTCGCTGCTCGGCAACCCTAATTGAATAATGGAAGTGCGACCCTCAAAAACAATAGCGTTACCAAAATAAACTCAAATGGATCAATAAAAAAATTAAGAGGGTGAGTCATTTACAGAAGGCGGTAACACGTTATCGCTTTTTAATTTATTAATTATATTAACTGTCACGAATGTCAAGGGTTACCACATGTCAAATTCACTGGGGCTTATTGGTACTTTATACAAATCCTATTTATAAAGTTTAATTATACTTAAATATATTTGACAATAAGTAGTATTATCTTTTTTATTTTTACGATTCTACCTATAGACTCTCTATGTAACTGTATATACGAGTATAGTCGTAATTTAAACATGAATTTATGTGTGTCAATTGTAATGCAAAAACTAAATTCACTACACTAAAACGTAATGTTGTAAGTATTACAGATTATATCATAGTATTATGTATTCTGTGGTATCATAACCGTAACGAGTAAAAGAAATTTAAAAAACTTTCTAGTACACAAAAATATTACTATTAGACATTTTTGAAATTTCCAATTTTTTAAGAAAACTCATGTTTAAATTGTTATCCGACGAGACCAGTTTTTATCTGTAAAAATTTGAACAGTAAATTATCTAACAGAAAATGATTTATAGCTTCGGTATTCTTTTGATTAGCATCACCATTAATGCATGTTAATTATCTTTTATGCAACTTAATACCTATTGCCAAGGTCAACTTAACTATGACTTATACAGGAATCTTCTCCCGTAAACGCTCTTCATGTACTTTTAAGTAAAACTAAAATTTATTATATTATAATATTATTATAAATAAGGGGTATAGCAGGCAGTTTGTCAATAACAGTTAAACTATACTGAAGGGCCAATTTGAACTTACCTACCTACCTAGCCCTTAGGTCATGTTTAAATGTCGGGGAAACCAAAAGTATTGTGATTTATTGAGTATAAATCACGTTATGCCCTATGAGTACAAAAGTAATAGATTATAGCAAAATCATTATTAGTTAAAAAAATTTGCTAGTAAATATTTTTAAAATTGAATCTTAACAGTTCGCCGAAACGAAAGAGAGATATTATTTGTGTTTAATACGTGTTTTTATAAGTATATTATTTATACATATATACAAAATTCTTAAAATTTAGTTTAATATACAGCACTATTGTTAAATGATACAGGCATTCCAAACATACGGGATTATATTGACAATAATCAGAATGCAGGACAAGTAACATTAAATTATTGTATAAATAATTATAATATACGTATGTATCAAGAAGAACCAGTTGCAAAAGTTGTGCAAAGATGTACTAAAAAGTTTCGTTTTACACAACATGCGGATGATAAGATCGATTTTTATTTGATTTCAAAACTTGTTTTAAACCCGAACTTAATATGTATTGCTACTTTTGTACATGGAACTTGAAAAAAAAATCTTTTATTTGGTGCTATTAAGAACTAATGGATTTGTGCCAACAAATTTTAAGCGGATTTTTACTTAAGCTCGTTGATTCAAAGGAACATTTTAGGTATCGATGTGTCAGGTTTTGTTCCTGGCACGTCACATTAACACTTATAAATACTTACTCAATTACAACAGCAATTATAATTACAATTACAATGTGTTTAAAAATCGTAAACGAGATCTTATTTTAATTATTGACATCATAATAAAGCCATAGTATTGAAAAATCAAAATTTGATTTATTTGAACACGCCGGCTGTAACAGTCCTTCAACAGATTCGCCTTTGTGTTTTAGTCATATCATGTTCAATAAGTTTATCAAGGGTGGATAAGGTATTCTATTCAACTATCCAGTATATTAGTAAAATACTATTTATTTCACCTAAATCTAAATTACGTATTGTAATCTGTTTTAATAATACAGTGCATTTCGAACCTCGTTTCGCGATTGTGTAACTTAATACATTTTATAACCTTGGTTCTACGTAATACAATAAATTGAAAAAAATAGTATCTTACTTGCTCTTTAATAAAGGTCACATTTCATTATTAGGTAGCTGAAAATCTCAACTGCATACTCTGTGCTTTTGTGTTGAAATAAATGTCGTGATTGATCTATAGCGTTCATATAATTGAGTACAATTTTATTATAAAATAGTTATTACAAACTCTTTTTATACGAGACAATGCAAAGTAGCCAGTGTACCTGTAATTACCTTATATGTCAGAATGACAACAGGTTAAATAAATCAGCCTTCCAGAAGTCACGGCCGGGTTTAAGATCCTATGACACTGAGGACTTAATTCTATTATAAAACATTAACTTCATTCTGAAAAGTATATAAAAATGTACAATAGAATTTAAATAAAGGAGCCTGCGTTGAATTAGTATTTAATCATCTTAACTTTTAATTTCTCGGACAGTACTATTATGGGCATATAATAAGTGGGAATCGTATAACCAAATTAATAAATTAATCATAATTTCCAAAGATCTATTCAAGATACAATACGTCTTCACTAAGAAATTAAATAATCGCCATAATATAACCAGGTAACCAGCCAGAGAACCAGCACCAGTTAAGTCCATCTTAGTTTATTATTTCCCTCCTATACATTGCGATTCAACACCGAATTGAAAAATTAATTATTGTTTACATATAGCCTTATAAAGCCTACAGTGGCATACATAGCTAACATCTAATCTAAACAATTTTCAACACAAAAGCTTCGCTCTAAATATTTTTCCAACAAATATGTCTGCATTGGACAAAAGATACTTTTCCAGTGAACTCTCATTATTTCCGATTTATAAAGCTGTAACTTGGCGCGTTTCTTTCCCTTTTAACGTAACGTTAGCTTATTTATCCAAATAAGTATACAATATACTTACGTATAGCAATATCCAAATGTATGTTACCAATATAATAGTCACAGCACGAGTTTTTATATAAAAAAAATCAAAAATTTTTCAATAACACCGTTGTGACGTATGAACGCGTATGTACTACGCGGCACCGTGAGGAGGACTGAGTGCTGAGAGGCGGCCCTCTGCAGAGGACTGAGGGGCGATAACCTCTCTACTATGATACGATATTAAGCGCAGCGATTTTTACTTTTGTTTGATGTACACTGCGTGGTAGAGATTTATATACCCAGTTCAATATATTTTACTCGATGCCCGCACTACACGAATAAAAAAATGCCCTAAGATATTTACTATAATAAATATAATGTTTACGATTAAGTATAATTAATCGATTGCCATGATAATAATAATATTTATAGAGATTTTAGTAAGTTCGCAACAGCAATTGTTAGTTTAGGAAATTTAAAAATTATATCTTTTACATACCTTAAAAAATATCTTTAATAAATTTAAACACTGAAGTGTGTTTTATTAAAATTTTAATTTAACTTAACAAAGAATTGTTAACGATATATTTATTCATTATATTATGTTCAGTGATCTTTGATCTACATATTGCTGTTAATTATAAAAATACATATAGAACAACAGACTTTCATAAGTATTGTAATATATCATATTTAAAGGTCTTTCTAAATATGCGTAGTATATTTTGACAACATTTCGAATCAAAGTCAATATAATGAGAAATGGGTCAAAGAGGGTTTTAACACGCCGTTAGCTTGATCGAGCTTTTATCAATATAAATGAAAGATCGGTACAGAGCGGTTTAATATAATTTTGGAAATAAAGCACCTATTCATTCTGTTGAAGTGTTATTATGTTAAAATGTCTTTAACAATATATTTTTTAAAGCTTATAAATTTTAATATTTTTATAAAACTACTCTAAAATAAAGGCCTCATTACCATTGGCGGATGTAGAATTTCTTTTTTAGAACGGTTAATGTAATAAAGTAAGTTCACAGGCCAATAACATAATAAATGGCATAGTTAAAATCATAGATAAAGATTTATATGTATAGTTTATAGTTATTTAGCTAATTCTAGATGTTTTCTTTATTGATAAAATGATTATACTCGACGGACAAAATAACAAAAACCATAAAAAATGACAACTATTTACCTACAAGACAATTTTGTCAATGTATCTTAAATAAATAATATTTTCCTATAATAAGAAGTATAAGTATATTCTTGTTTTTGTAAATATATAGGTAATTTAATTTCTTCATTCGATTTTGGACTTCCATCTTGTCACATTTTACTTTAGGTAAACCTTTAGTAAAACCGGCCACAGACACTATTTATCAACCTAAAACATGAATATAAACTATTTAAAATATATGATATTTCCACAAATCTAGGCAGAGGTGGCTGAGTCTGTTTAGTGACCTTGACAGTGGATTATTCAGCGCGACTAATGATTCTGTTCTGCCGCTTCACTACTGATTAGAGGAAGGTATTTACAGTATCAGACAAGTATAAAAAACTGTCAAGTTAGATTATTTTACCATTTTATGTTTCCCAGGTACATATGTAGCAATTACCGCAGTTAGCAGATACATACTGTACCTCCGAATATTGATGTTATTTAAGTGAAAAACATTCCTATATGATTTTAAAACATGTATTGCGCAGTAAGGTACATTAGTATCTTTCTTTAGCTAACATTTACTGAAAGTAAGTTCTTCAAATGATAATCCCGTATTTAGTAGGTATAATTATACTATAATTTCGTTCTTATTCCCGGCTCCACTAAATAGGGTCGGCAAAAAGTGATTTTGTTCTCCACTTTGCTATCATTCACTTGTTATATCCAAGTTATTGAGTTGTAATTTCTTTTCGCAATCTTCGCAATACATTCTTAAAATTTTCTCTGTAATCTTTACTTATCTCGATTCACAATCTTATCTTCGTTCCTTACATGCCTATCATATCTAGTAATCTTATTCAGGTACATATATTGTAATAAAAAGAAACTGGCGATTTACAACAAATGTAAGCAGAGAAGTACATAATTAGTAACATTTTAAATTACACATGGAAGTAGTTATATTAACAACACTTAAGATATTGAATCGTGATCGTGTCTTTACATTTAAACAGCTTCCGTAAATTACCATACTACAGTTTCTTGTGAAAAATGTAAGTCGTACAATAAGCAATGAACGCCATTTGTCACAGTGGCGTTCGACCTGAGCCATTTATTTCATATCTATACAAATTAATTGCTGATCACTATTCTTAATTAAGTCTACTATCGTACGGAAATTTAAATTTGTCTGTTGTCATTATGACAATATAATAATTTGAAATCTAGCAGTTAATTTTCAAATGCCGCCAAGGATTAAAGCTCTTCTTTCATAATTATTTCTGTGTTTTTATTGATTGTTAACAGAATTTATTAACAACAAATATTGTATTTCTATAACTCTGACTTACTGAAGTAAGCTTTATGTAAAGTTTAGGCTCAAGACAATTTGGTACAATGAGAAATAATCGAACTGTTTAGAACAGTGAACAATGCCTTATACATATCTACATAAGTTCAGTAAATATAATAATATCTAGCTACTACAAGTTTAATGGCGTTAAAAATTTAAGGTTTGCCAAATTGCCAAAATCCACTGAACCACAGCCATAGCTGTATAAGAGTATAAAAATATAAACTTGTTTTACAAAATAGTCATCAAATGTTGTCGCAGCTGCTGTTATTTTTACAATTAGTTGTAATAAACGAAGTATTACCTTATATTATGCTTTTAGTATAATAATTTATTATTTCAAATATACTAACAATTATTATTAAAAAAAATTTTACCGTTCCTTTGAAAATATACACAAAAATTTAGAAAAAATATAAAATTTTAATGGAAAAATAAGACATATTAAATGAAAAGGTAGCTAATCATAAGAATATAATGTGTGTCTGTTTGGTTTACATATACTACCTCAATTTTAGAAGTTTTTACAGTCTGTTCACGTTTCATCTTTGAAAACAAAACATTTTTCAATTCTATTATATGTTTAACGAGCATATCTGAATTATTCTATATAAGAGAGATATTGTATACAAAATATGTTAAATCTTATCTATAACAAAACATGTTAGTTCGTAATTTGGTTGTCGTTGTCACTATTATGGTAAGCTCTGTAATTTCTTAGATCAAACATAAAACAAAATTATATGTTATGGATATGGTACACAATATATGTCGATTTTTACTAATGACTAATTTTAAATATAATTACTTAATTAAGCTTAAATTTA